>OX451735.1:1140096893-1140259393 GCA_948472305.1 Vicia faba | reverse complement strand
CCTAAAATACACTCCACTAGGGTCAACACTGCACAAGAGGATGCCTCATGGAGAAACCATATTTCTATACTAGATCTGGTCTCTATTAGTACAACTGCGCCATAGAGAGAGGCCCCAAAATTAATATCTCACAACTGAAATCATGGACGTAGGACTCATTCGTCTGATTTTGAAGGAAGGAATGACATTCATACTCCTCCCGAAGTTTTCCATTCTTATTGTTCATCGGCATGCCATTCCCCGAATAAGGGAAAGACATGACACACGTTTTCTAGCTCCAAAGGGAAAAAAGAACTCATTGTTTGTCTGCGTCCTCGACATCAGAATTCTAAGGTTCTTGAGAAACCTCTGAAGCTGCAAAAAATCACGATAGAACTAGAGATATTTACAAACATGTCAAACATGTAGATAACATGTTAGATTAATACCTCACCTAAGGAATTGTGGTGTTCAATCTCTTCGCGCTGACCCTCACGGGAGCCGCATTGGTGTGGTTCAAAACCATTCCATACATGAATATAGATTCATGGAAGGATTCATATAACTCTTTCACTGCCCAATTTACCTCCTGAAAAAAAGGGGTTAAGATTGAATTGCATGTTCTAGGAAAATCTAGGGCTTGAAGGAGCCTATAATATATGTGATTTCCTGAATATGGCATAACCCTATGTCAATTATGAAGAAGAGTTCCTAGATGAATAACGATGGATGGGTTAGGGAGCAGGGAACTCTAAATATAGTTGGGCGCTAGAGAGAGTTAACACTTGTTGCAGAAAAGACGAGGACCGCAGACCCTGATCTAGGTTCTCCACCTACACTACTTTGAACACTTTCAGGGAAAAAATCTAGAGAGAGTGTACTAACACTAAGTTTAAGGAAGTTGTTATCAAGAACCTTTACTCGGTAAGGGAATCATCCATGATAGATAAGTCTAAATATTTCAATTTTCACAAAATTCAAGACCTCAACACTAATGAGTGAGTTCATCCAAAGGATAAAATATGATAGCTGATTAAAAGGGGGAAACCTATCGAGTATACTAGGGAAGGTGACTAGAATTATGGACAGGAGTAAAAGAGAGAGAGAACATATAGGGCGAGAATAATCATCAAGGAAAGAATAGTCTCCTCGCTAGGAGAAATCGTCCCCCAAGATATCTTTGAGACTGAGTGGAACTAGGGAAAAAAGACAATAGCAACAAAGAAGAGGAAGAGCAAAAAGCAAAGTGCCATTACATTTCATCCTCTACTAGTGGTCTTACAATAGAAAAAACCCCACTTCAAGGGAACCATAATGAGGAGAATCATTGAGCTGATGATTGCAAGAAATGAATAGGGATGCTAAACAAGATCTCTCCCTTGGTTAGAATGGATACCATAGCCAATTTTGTTGTGTCCAGGAACCTATTGACATTAGAAGCTTATGTGAAATCATGTAAGAGGTGTTTTTTTGAAAAGTTAGGGCTAAAAAAGGAGAAGTTCTAACCCTATAAGGGATCATATCTTCAAGATTTTAATGGCACCAAAAACTGCCCATAGAGATATATTAACTTGATGGTCACCATGGGAGAAGACAGAGACACCTGGATGATTGACCTACAATTTATGTTAGTTCCATGCAGAAGTGCCTATAACTGTATTTTAGGTAGGCCTTTTGCAGTAATTATAGACACAATAGCTTCCCTAGCCCATTTCAAATAGAAGTATCACAATTTCCCTAACGAGACGATGCAAATATACGCTGACATCTCTGAAGCATGAAGGATACACAAGGCCTTATAACACGATAAAAAAGAGGACAAAGAAAAGGCGACGGAGACCGAAGTATCCTCCCTTATCACTAAATTAAGAGGTATGGTGGTTAAGCCACCAAAGTGTAAAATGAATACTTCTAATTCAACAAATACATGGGAAGACTCCAAATGAAAGCTAAGTTGACCACTGCACACCCTACCAAGGCCCCTGATGGCCAACTAGAAGCATTTACTTTGCTTTCTCGAAAAATAGGTATAATCATCTTCAGAGCTAGAAGTTCAAAACTCCTCAATCCTTTGTGGAACTTGACAGCCAATGATTTAATTGAGTAATGAAATTGGTGTTGTTGCAGATCCTCCCATATAATTAGATCCCACTATGTTGTTCTCAAGCAATCGAGGACGGCTATTAGGTGATAACCCATCTTGATACACATTGAGATCAAGGCTAATGATCGAATTACCCCAGCCACATGTGGGTAAAGACACATATATTTTACATTATGACCAAATCAGGAAAAAGCCATGCTGTTGTACCCCAAAATTTTCCCTTCCATTTTTTATTAAAGACATGCTCCTAGGGTTCTCAATTGCTCAAGGTTGCTCAAGAATTGATCAGACAAATTCTCCTCCTAAGCATATGGACCTACAACTAGGGTTTCAATTTTCTTAAAGAAGATTGGGTTTCTAAGGCCTCAAGGGGATTTCATGGTTCCTTATATGTCTCAAAGAATGCTCATAACAAGTTTCAAGCCTTGCATCACAAGTTTGCTCAGTCAATTCCTCAGATGACTAAAAATCAATTGTATTGGGCAAAAAGTCAATTATCGTTAACATACAATCAAACTTCAAGATTTTTGGTCAACATCAATATTTTGAAGTCACATTCTTCATTTGATCAAGGGTTTATCATGATTCATCAAGAAAACTCAAGATTCATCAAAAGTCAAAAGTTACCAAATTAGGGTTTTCCTAAGGAGAAGTCAACTGAACTTTAACCAAGCACAACTTTCACATGCTTCATCATATTTTCCTCAACCAAAGCTCATTTTGAAGGAAATTCAATTCTCTACAACTTTGTCTCTCTAAGCCCAAGTCCAAAAAATGTTTCATTTGAGAGATATGGGCCAAAACATTATAGGTCATTTCAAAAGTCAACAAAAAAACACTTTTTGTCAAGGCAACTTACATCAAGATAAATTCTTCAAATGCAAAAATGACCAACATAGAGATTGTATAGGATATCTTGAGCTTTCCAAAAGTCTATGATCACTTTCAAATGATAAAAATTGAGAGAGTTATGATGGATGCAAGTTGGGAAATTTTGAGAAAATGCATGAAACCTAAATTGAGCAAACTTGGAATTTTGGGCTAGTGGGCTGATCTTTCAAAGTCCATGTGTGTTATAAGCCTCAATATGAACCTCCGAACTTACTCATACATGCCTTGAACTTTTATTCCATTTTTTATTTATTTATTTAAAATTCAAAATAAATGAAATAAAATAAAAACCTTTCATACAAGGTCCAAGCCCACTCTTATTTGACCTAATTCATCATTATATATTCCCATTGATTCAGACAAGGGGACACGAAAAAAAACTTGCAAGAAACACCTTTCAAAAATTCCAAAATTCAACTCCAGAAGCACTATAGGGTAAGTGGGGATCAATTGTGAGGATCGAAGAGCCCTGAAACGCATGAACACACATCATCAGTTTTCCATTCTTGCATGAATTTATATTTTTTTCTTTCTTTGTGTTTTAATGCATACTAACATCACTAATGCGTTTTTGAGGTTTAATAGTGCAGGATAGACTCATTGTGTGAGCCCCATAACGACTAAACCATGAACTGCCATGCTTGGTCCATTTCATGTTATTTTTGTTGTATCTCACAATACAACAGGATTTAGCCAAAACCAATGATCGCATTGAGTTTTCAAGGCCTAAATTAAGGGGGTAGGGTCCCTGGGAATCACTAATATTCCTTGTTTTTGTAGGAACGAAGAAGGTGCTCGCTGAAGAAGACGACCGGAGCTAGGGCTTATGTGCTTCTTCGGCCCAGTCCATTAAGTTTGTTTATATCTATTTTTTCAACAATGTTACTAGATGTATATCCACCCCAGTGGAAAGCGCACGTATGATAAGGCCTTACTATACCAGGGCATGGGTTCGATCCCTGCCTTTTGGTGTTTTGGGATTTTGTTCATATTTTCATGTTTTTGTAGGTTTTTAATATGTAGCACGTTAATTCTGTTCTACTAACACTAAAGCACGTTGGGCGCACTGGTAAACCATACATCGTGGAAGGCTCAGGGTGTGGGTTCAACACCCACCCCTAACATTTTTACTTGATTTTTCTTCTAACTTATTTTCTTTCTAATTTCTTCCTTAACTCTAGTTTTCGCAAACTTAATCTTTTTTTTTTAAAATTAATCAACAAAACCTTTTTTTGGTAAACCCTAATTATTTAGGTTTTAGTTTTTTTTAAAAATTTAACTAATTAAATTTTCATTAATTAAAATCAATTAGTTTCTTTTTTTTAGGTTTACTTTAATCATAAAAAAAACTTTTTCATAAAAATCGCCAAAAAACATTTCTTTTTTCTATTTTCATCTTTTTTTTTTCATAGATAAGTTGTATAGGATGTTATCGCGAATGTAATAGCGTAGCTTTTATCTTCCCTCATTTTCTATTATTGTAACTGCTCCAGGATGTAATAGTTTAGGGTTTTTATTTTCCGCACTCTGCTATTATGTAACTGCCCCAAGGCCATGTAATAGCGTAGGAACTTTACTTTGCGCATTTTTTACTTACTATTACTGTTAGTAAATAGGGTTTGTATGGAGAGAATAAAAACTAAACGATAGAAAACCCTAAATTCAAAAGATAAGTAACTGAAAAACAACACATTCGCACACTTGCACCTTTAGGGTAACCTCTCTTCGTTGCCTTTCGGAAATAAACGACCATGTCCCTCAAAAGTGGGGATGCTTTAGCAAAGTCCCTTGAATCAAAGATCATAGTCCCCCGATGACCCTTTCAACGTTGCCTTTTGATAAATGATCTAGTTCCTTACAAAATTGCTAAAGCGTCCTTACAAGTTCCCTTCGATGACTGTACGATGACACTACGCCTGTCCCTTCACATCCAACGATAGGGATTCCTGCTAACTAATGATACAGATAGCATTATCTAAAGGAGAAGGAAAAGTACGAGAACGACCTTGAGTGGGTAGAACTTTTAATCGCTTGCTCACAAAAACCTTTCAAAATAAAACATCACACAAACACTTTCAAAAATATTTTGAAAATGCTTTGTATGTATTCTTGAGAACCGATACAAGAATCATTACAAAGTTTCGCCTTACATTGGAAAATTTCAAAATATTTTCAAACACACACACACACACACACAAAAAAATTAAAATTTCAAAAGTGAGCTAACCGATTAAGAGCCCGTAGATAACTACGGATGAAAAGGGTGCTAACACCTTCCCTTTTCATAACCTACCCCCGAACTCAAAATCTATCAAGGTCTTTCCTGTTCTTTTCACCCTTTCCTTATTGGATAAAATAAAAGTCGGCGACGACTCTTGCTATCCACAACATTTACGATAAAATGCAAAATAAGTCAGTTCTCTCACCGTATTATAGAACTGGAGGCTCTGCTGAGGACTTACTTAAAAAGAGGGGTTACCTTAGAGTCTTAGATCAATTTTTTTTGCTTTATTTGTTTGCATTGTCTGCTTTATTTTAAGGGTTGATTTGGTTTATTTTCTTGCAAAGATCCTACACCTAGATCTTGGGTACCTTAGGTAAGTAACAATAGATCATGGAAATTGTATGGTGTAGGCCGATATGGTTGAAGTGATGGCTACGTTAGTGTGACACTTTGGTTTATACCGATGTTCCTTGAGTTAGTCGAGGATAACATTGGGCTTCCACGTGGTGTCATAAGCACTAAATAACTTTTAGAACCTTAATTGACCCATCTTGGCCATTAGAAGGTAGTGAGACAGCCGACTTTGGTGGAGTCTAGAGTTGGTTGATACTCAATGCTACACTCATTGAGATTCGACTCGCGGGATGTTTTGGTGGCAAATCAGTTGCTGTACTAAAATAAAACCTTTGAGAAAGCTCTGTGATATGAGATTCCTAGAACTCAATTATTATTTTAGGACAGGTTGAGCCAACTTAACTTCAAATAGAGAAGGGTATTTACCTACGGACCCCATGCAAGCCTTTAAACCAAAGGCTCTTGTGTGATTTGTTTGTGTTTTCTACTTGCTTAACCATTACATCACAACATCATAACATCATGACATGGCATTTTTCACTAACCATTTCAAGGATCTTAGGGACCTTTGATGCAGGTTTATCATGAACCAAACTTCTAGCAAGGGGAAAGAGGATTTATTTTCCTCTTACCAGGTGCCATCAAAGATAAAAAAACAAAGACGCAAAGTTCTTCAGTCAAAGTTGCAGCCAGACTCAATTTCTGACATCTCATTCTTATTTATCCCACGAGAACCTTGAAAACATTGTATATGAATCTACATACCATACATATCATTACATAACAGGTTTCCAAGATAGTTTTTCTCATCTTCTTGCTATTTATTTCAGTAAAAGGTGTCTCTCAAACAAACAGTCAAAGATCTCCAGGCCCAAAATGCTCAGTTCCAACAAATGTTCCTCAACTTAGCCAAGGGGAAGAAAGAACTGAAGACCCTCATCACCAAAGAGAGGAAGAAAAAGACAAGGAAACCAATCAGCATCCTCAACATGGGGAGAAGGTTCAGAGGTCCTATCAAGCAAGCTAAAGATTGTGATATCCCGTCAAACAAAGATGACCACCAGGGTAAAAATGGTAAGAGTGTGAAGGTTGAGAAAGGAAGCAACCTTGGTTCTGATCAATATTCTGATGAAGAAGAAGGAGACTATTCGAACGAATAATATCCCCCTGCTGATGAAAAATACAAACAACTGGAAGATTGTTTAAATGCTATGGAGATCCAAAGAGTGCATAGGTTGGATTTTGAAGAGCTGGGTTTAGTCTTAGGGGTTGTTATTCCTCATAAATTCAAGGTCCCTACTTTTGCGAAGTATGACGATGTTTCTTGTCCTAAGCTTCATTTAAGGTCTTATGTCCGGAAGATTCAACTCCACAATGCTGATAGGAAGTTATGGGTGCATTTCTTTCAAGAAAGCTTGTCGAAAACACAACTGGAATGGTTCTGTGAGCTGGAAGGGACAAATATCCGTACTTGGGAAGACTTGGTTGTTGCTTTTTACAAACAATACCAGTACAATGCTGATCTTGCACCAACTCGCGTGCAATTTACCAAGTATGACTATGGGCTTGAATGAAGGCTTCAAAGAGTATGCCTGGAAATGGAGAAATCTAGCAGGAAGAGTTTAAACTTCATTATCTGATAGGGAGCTGGTTGACATGTTCATGGGAACTTTGACAGGTCCTTTATTCAATCATCTGATCGGAAGCTCTTCAGCCAGATTCACCGAGCTGATATTAACAGAGGAACGGGTTGAAGGTGGAATCAGGAGTGGACAAATTCAGGTGGCTGCATCTTCAAGTACTGTGAAGAAGACATTCAACGGGAAAAAAGAAACTAATGTTGTGTATGGCCAGAAGGGTCATGCTAGAAATGACGGCAACCAGTTTGTGAGAGTTGTGCTAATTTCTAATCCTACGCCAGTGCAACAACATTGTTGTACCCCAAAATTTGCCCTCCCATTTCCTCAACATTTTCTCATCACAAGACCTTTGAAGATCAAGATACAGTTAGGGTTTCCTCTGCTCAAGACTTCTCCTTGCACTGTGGACTCAAATTAGGGTTTGTGCTTGCCTAAGGATGTTTTGACCTAAAATGCCTAAGATGACTTTCATGCTTCATGTTGGACTCCCAAGTTTACCCATGCCAAGTTTCAAGTCTTGATTCCAAGTTTTACCCAGTCAATTGGACAGTTGACCTAGAAATCAGCTGTATTGGGGGAAAAGTCAACTGTGGCCAATTGACAGTCAAACCTCATGAAATTTGATCCACATCAACATTATGAACTCATATGGACCATTTGATCAAGTTTGGGTCACAATTCCACAAGAAATTTGATCAGATCACCAAAAGGGCAAAATGGTCATTTTTAGGGTTTTGACTGCACAAAGGCAATTTTTGACTGTTTGACCTAGCCAATGGTAAACCAAGCTCACATATGGCCTCAAGGACTCAATGGAATTATCTTGACATGTTCATCAAGCTCAAAAGATCCCAAGTACACAAGATTGATAATTGAATTTCCCAGTCAATTGATCAATTTTGACTGTATACTGAAAAGTCAAACTTTGACTTTTTGGTCAAAATCAAGAGTCAAGATTCATTTTTCATCAAAACATGCCAAATCATGAAACTTGTTCACCAAGAAATCACAAAATGCAAATTAGGGTTTGAAAATGGAATTTTTCATAACTTAGAATTTTTCTAAGTCATGAAAAACCCTAATTTTTTCCCAACTTTGCCCCATCTTTTCACCATGATCCATTTGGATTCAAACAAAAGTCAAAACATGAAAGTTGTAGCTTGTTGCATAATCTACAACTTTTATTCACAAAGTTTTCTCATTTGAAGCTTGTATCTCAAGTTATAAGTTTTTGAATAAGGGCACTAAACCATCTTTTAACTTAGTGAAATTTGACCTATTTTGACAAGGTTTTCTACCCTACTTCAAGGCCACTTTTCATACCCTTCCACTTGGAACTTTGATTTGCATTTCAAGGATGTATTGTAGTACACATTCCAAGCTTTCCAAAATGTCCAAGAACTCATCAAACAACCTCATAACTTGAGAGATTCGAATTTCACAAGTTGGCAAAAATTCACTTTTGTTCTTCATCAAAACATGTTCATAATCTTGCCAATTTGAAATCAGTTTGCTTTATGCTTGATTACAGGTCCTTGAACCATTTCATACTCAATAATTTAATGCATATTCAATGTGCTAAGGTCATGTTCTTTGTGTTCTAACATTGCATAATGGTTTAATCCTAAACTAGATAAAGTGAAATTTCCATTTTTGAAAAGTTTAGCTTTATGTCAAGTTTGTAATCCAACAAGTACATGGAAGATCTGCTTTGCACAAGATTATGTGCATAACACACTGATCAAGAGAGGCTTATGCAGCACATTAGGAGGCCCCCTACTAACCTAAAACAACCAACTTGCTTTTGTTGTCTAAGATAGAAGAAAAGTCCATAACTTATGCCATCTCTCATATCAGCTAAGACACACAACACAAAAGCTATCAAACACATTCCATAGACAAAATCCAAGCTAACACACGAGTCCTTGCCATCTGAAACACTCTCCATCTCAAAATCACCTTGAAACTGCACAAATAGGGGAGGCCCTGCAGTTTGAGTGCAAACTCCCAATCCCTTCGAGCATTTTGATCAAAACCTGTTCCTCAACCTTCCTCACAACATATGCAAGCTAACCATGGCCTAAAACCTGATCTGTAATCCCTCTAACAGTTTCCACCATTTTCATTTTTTCCTTTTGCAGTTGAAGTTCTATAGTTTGATTCAGAAGCTCTCAAGGCAAAGTAAGCATTGAAACAGCATCCCTGGACCTCAAGGAAGCTTTTCCAATCATCACTTTACACTGAAGGTTCCTACATTTCCAGTTTGAACTTCAACTGAACAGGTGAGTTTTTGAATTCGTATCTCTCTTATAAGGCATTGTTAGCTTTAGGTTTGTGAAGAGAACATGTCATGATCATTGCCCTGAACATGCCTATATAAGTAGATTTTATTTATATTATGTGTGTTGCAAGAATTTGATGCCTGAACTTTGAACAAAAAATAGGTTAAAATTTGGGAGAGAAGAAATTCTCTCTCATTTCTGAGAGTTAGTTCATGTTCTTTATATGTATGAAATCGTGAGATTATGCTTTACATGTTTTGTGTTGGAAGTTTGTTCAAAGGATCAAAGAATCAGGACCTTGATGTTGAAGCAAGAGGCGCGCGTTTTTGAACTCAGTCTTGGCCAAAGGTTGAAGACAGTGTCTTTTTGGGCTGGGCTTTTGAGTTATTTCTTTTCACACCCCATTTCCATGTTTACACCCCCTGAGCCCATTTGCTTATTTACTTGACTTTTTTGACTCTTTCCTTTTTGGTTGACTTTGTTTATTTTTTCTCATGACATTAAAATTTTTAAAATATTTTTCCCATCATTTTTTGTATTTATTGCATATTTATTTGTTTATTTCCTTTGTTTATATGAAATATATATATACTATTATTTAGAATAAATATAAAAATAGTGAAAATACAATTTTTATTTTTATTTATCTTCTGAAAATATTTCACACAAAAAATACTCTTTTATTTATTTTATTAAAATATTAAATAAATATTTATTTTGTATAATACATATTTAGGGTTTAATATATATATATATATATATGTGATTATTAATATATTTAAGACAAAAATATAAAAATACTTGATTTTTTTCACTTTTATTAATATTTGATATAAAAATACCTTTTTCCATAATACACTTCATTTTATTTTATTTTTATAAATAATAAATAAATACTTGTATTAAATTAAAAAAATACCTTTTTTTCTTTAAAAATTAGGGTTTTTTACCCTAAGTTCAAAATACTCAAAAAATAATACATTTTTTATTTTCTTTTCTCTTTTACATAAATAATATTTTTTCATACATATACAAAACATTTTGTGCATCTTGCATCATTTATTTAATTTTTGTACATTATTTAAATTGCAAATACTCAATTGATGTAATAATTTAGATTTAAATTCTTGTCAATATCCCCATTTGAACATTTGTACCCCCCTTCCCATATTTGGTTTTGTAATAGCTTAGTAATTTTAATTTCGCACTTTATTGCTTTCTAATGATAACATGTTAGAATTAGGGTTTGTATGCGAAAAAACGATAAAAAATAGTTTGACCTAATACAAGATAAACAAGCATGAAAATGGACACACAAATCACACTTGCACCCCCTAGGGTATTCCACTTGTTGCCTTCAAATAAATGGGCCATATTGTATGTTGAACTTCTTTGGGCAAAGCAAACAATTTGAATGATCATAGTCCCTCGACAAAACTTTTCAAAAACAAACAAAAACAAATGATCAAGTCCCTTAAAGAAATTGCCCAAAGACATTTAACGTCGTTACAATTATGGTCTAAACGATGACCCGCGCCTGTCCCTTTCACATCCTAACACAAGGTTGCCCACCAAATACAATGGTGGAGCAAACTTGTTAAAAGGGTTAAAGTATAACAATGATCTTTTGAGAGATTTAGGAGTAGATAACTTCTTAGTTACTTGAATCAAACTTGCAAAAAAAACAAAACACTTGCCTATTCTCTAAAACCACATCTCACAACACTTTCAAAACCAACTTTCAAAAACAAATGAAAACCTTTTCAAAAGACATACACCTTTGTATACATCCCAACATGGATCATTACAAAGGTTGCCACCACATTGGTTTCTTTTCAAAACATTTTCAAACCCACACACACACTCAAGCACCATTTAAAACAATTGAAAACAAAAGGCAAGTGATCTAAGCAAGTAACTAAGAGCCCATGGATAACCATGGATAGAAAGGGTGCTAATACCTTCCCTTTCTATAATCTACTCCCCGAACCCAAGAAAACATCTCAAAAGGTTTTTGCTGTGCTTTTTAACCTTTCCTTAGGATAAAATAAAAAGTCGGTGGTGACTCTTGCTCAACCGCATATTTGCGAATACAAACGCAAAACCTCAAGTCAGTTCTCCCACCGTATCACAGAACTGGCGACTCTGCTGGGGATAACTTTTAAAGTGGAGTAACCTTAGGGTTTAGATCACCTTTGTTTTCAATTGCTTGCTTTGTTTGCTTTTACATTTTGTGGGCTTTGCATTGGAGCTTTATAGATCCTAACCCGGATCTGGGGAAACCCTTTTAGGTAGCAACAAGGCTGTGAGGGAACTGTGCGGGGTATACCGACATGGTTGAAGCAGTCTGCTACGTTGATGTGGCACTTTGGTGTGTACCGGTAACCCTTGAGTTCAGTCAAGGAGAGTGTTGTACCCCAAAATTTGCCCTCCCATTTCTCATTGATCTCTCCTCACAAGGCTCTTGAAGCTCAAGACTCAGTTAGGGTTTCATCTGCTCAAGACCTCCCCTTGCACTGTGGACTCAAAATTAGGGTTTGTGTTTGCACAAAGTTGTTTTGAGCCAAAGTGCCCAATATGACTTTCATGCTTCATATTGGACTCCCAAGATTATCCATACCAAGTTTCAAGTCTTGATTCCAAGTTTTGCCCAGTCAATTGGACAGTTGACCTAGAAATCAACTGTATTGGGGAAAAAGTCAACTGTGGCCAATTGACAGTCAAATCTCATGAAATTTGATCCACATCAACATTATGAACTCATATGAACCATTTGATCAAGCTTGGATCACAATTCCACAAGAAATTTGATCAGATCACCAAAAGGGCAAAATGGTCATTTTTAGGGTTTTGACTGTACAAAGGCAATTTTTGACTGTTTGACCTAGCCAATGGCAAACTAAGCTCATATATGGACTCAAGGACCCCATGGAATTATCTTGACATGTTCATCAAACTCAAAAGATCCCAAGTACACAAGATTGACAGTTGAATTTCCCAGTCAATTGATCAATTTTGACTGTATACTGAAAAGTCAAACTTTGACTTTTTGGTCAAAATCAAGAGTCAAGATTCATTTTTCATCAAAATATGCCAAATCATGAAACTTGTTCACCAAGAAATCACAAATTGCAAATTAGGGTTTGAAAATGGAATTTTTCATAACTTAGAATTTTTCTAAGTTATGAAAAACCCTAATTTTTTCCCAACTTTGCCCCATCTTTTCACCATGATCCATTTTGATTCAAACAAAAGTCAAAACATGAAAGTTGTAGATTGTTGCATAATCTACAACTTTGATTCACAAAGTTTTCTCATTTGAAGCTTGTATCTCAAGTTATATTTTTTTGAATAAGGGCACTAAACCATTTTTAACTTAGTAGAATTTTAACCTATTTTGACAAGGTTTTCTACCCCACTTCAAGGCCATTTTTCATACCCTTCCACTTGGAATTTCAATTTGCATTTCAAAGATGGATTGTAGTACACATTCCAAGCTTTCCAAAATGTCCAAGAACTTCTCAAACAACTTCATGGTTAGGGAGAATCGAATTTCACAATATAGCAAAAACTCACTTGTGAATTGGCCATTTTTCATGTTCATAAGATTATGCAACTTCTCAAAACCAGCATGCCCTTGATTACAGGTCCCTAAACCAAGTTACACTCATAAATTTAATGCATATTCTTTGTACCAAGACCAAGTTCTTTGAGTTCAAGCTTTGTCTAAGGGATTAATCCCAATTTGGAAAAAGTAAACTATCCATTTTTGCAAAAGTTCACTTTATGTCAAATTAGAAATCCAACAAGTACAAGCTAAATCTGAATGGCACAAGATTATGGACAAATTGCTCTGATCAAGAGAAGATTATGCAGCCCATTAGGAGGCCCCCTACATGCCTAGAACATCAAGTGGCATTTTGTTGCTTAGAAAAGAAGAAAGGTCCATAACTTGTGACAACTTGAACCTCAGCTTACAAACACAACACAAAGGATATCAAACACACTCAGTACATCCCAACCAAGCTTTTGCACGAATCCTTGACCTTTCAAACACTCCCATTGCCATAATCATCCTCAAACTGCAAAAACAGGGTTGCCTCTGCAGTTTGAGTGCAAACTCCCATTTCCCTCGAGCATTCTCACCAAAATCAATTCATACACCTTCCATACAACATATGCAAACTAACCATGGCCTAAAACCTGACCTGTAATCACTCTAACAGTTTCCACCATTTTTAATTTTTCCTTTTGCAGTTGAAGTTCCACAGCTCGATACAAGGAGTTTCAAGACAAAGTAAGCATTGAAAAAGCATCCCTGGACCTCAAGGAAGCTTTTCCAATCATCACCTTGCACTGAAAGCTCCTCATTCTCCAGATAGAAGTCCAACTGAATAGGTAAAAGTTTGAATTCGTATCTCTCTTATCATGCATATTTAGTCTTAAGTTTGTGAAGAAACAAGGTCCTACTCATAGCCCTGAACATGTACATAGCTTTACTTTTCATTTCTTTTGTCTGAGTAGAGAGAATTTGAGTTCTGAAAATGGTAGAAAAGTTAGGTCAGAAAAGAGGGGGAGAGAAATTCTCCCTCATCTTAGAGAGATAGTTCATGTTCTTTATATGTATAAAATCGTCTCTTCATGCTTAACATTTTTTGTGTTGGGAGTTTGCTGAAAAAATCAAAGAATCAGGATTTCAAACACAAGCTTGCAGGCGCGCGTTTTGTGATTCAGAGGTTGAAGAAGAAGTGGTTTGGGCTGGGCCTGAGCATTTTTTCTTATTCACACCATCTTTTCTGTTTTGCACCCCCAAGCCCATTTGCTTTATTTTTAATGATTTTTGACATTTTCTTTTTTTATTTGATTCATTTATTTTTTCTCAGCATGTTAAAATTTTGAAAATATTTTTCTCATCATTTTTTGATTTTATTTGGTTTTTATTTAATTTTCTTTTTGATTTGTATATAAATAGATATATATTGTTATAAATAGAAAATATGTAAAAAATACTTCTATTTGCATTTTTATTTTTATTTACCTTCTGAAAATATTTCACATAAAAAATACTTTTTATTTATTTATTTATTTTATTAAAATATTAAGTAAATACTTATTTTGTATATAATACATATTTATAATATAAATATACATATATATATATATATTATTATACTTAGAATAAAAATGCCAAAAAATGTATATATTTTATTTTAATATTTAATACAAAAAATGACCTTTGTTCAAATGTACCATATTTTATTTTATTCTTGTATGTAAATAATAAATATTATGTGGATTAATTAATTAATATACATTTTGATTAAAACTAGGGTTTTGCCCTAAATATGAAAATACTCAAAAATAATATCTTTTTATTTTCTTATTTTTATCTTTGCATAAATAATATTTTTTCATACATATAAAAACTTTCTTTTTGCATTTTGCATATTTATTTAGTTTCTATTTAATTGTGCAATTTACTTACCTTGCAAATATTCAAAAATGATGTAATAATTTAGATTTAAATTCTTGTCTAATATCCCCCATTTGTAAATTTGTACCCCCCTCCCTATATTATTATGTTGTAATAGTGTAGGAATTTAAATTTCGCACTTTATACGCTTTCTAATTATGCCATGTTAGAATTAGGGTTTGCATGCGAAAAAACGATAAAAAATAGTTTGACCTAATACAAGATAAATGAGCATGAAAATAAACAACACTTCTCACACTTACACCCCTAGGGTATTCCACTTTGTTGCCTTCAAATAATTGGGCCATGTTGTATGTTGAATTTCTTTGGGCAAAGCAAATAATTTGAATGATCATAGTCCCTCGATAAAACTTTTCAAAACAAACAAAAACAAATGATCAAAGTCCCTTAAAGAGAATTGCCCAAAGATATTTAACGCCGTTGCAATTATGGTCCAAACGATGACCCGCGCCTGTCCCTTTTCATCTCCTAAGACAAGATTGTCCACCAAATGCAATGGTGGAACAAAATTGTCAAAAGGTTTAAAACATAATAAAAATCTTTGAGGAAATTTTTAGGGTAGATAAACTCTTAAGTACTTGCTAACTTTCCAAGAAAACACTTGCCTAATCTCAAAACCCACTTCACAAACACTTTCAAAACCAACTTTTCAAACCCTTGAAACATCTTTTTTAAAAGATAAAACACCTTTTGTAAAACATTCGAGTAAAGAATTGTTACAAGGTTAGCCTAATACAAGGCATCTTTTCAAAACATTTTCAAAACCACACACACAAAGCACCATTTCAAACAATTGAAAACCAAGGCAAGTTGATCTAAGCAAGTACCTAAGAGCCCATGGATAACCATGGATAGAAGGGGTGCTAATACCTTCCCCTTCTATAATCTACTCCCCGAACCCAAGAAAAATCTCAAAGGTTTTTGCTGTGCTTTTTAAACCTTTCCTTAGGATAAAATAAAAAGTCGGTGGCGACTCTTGCTCAACCGAAACATTTGCGAAAACAAACGCAAAACACAAGTCAGTTCTCCCACCGTATCACAGAACTGGCGACTCTGCTGGGGACATAGTTTAAGTGGAGTAACCTTAGGGCTTAGATCACCCTCTTGCATGACTAATTGTTTGATTTGTTTGCTTTATTCTTTGGCTCCATTGTTTGGGTTTACAATCCTCCACCCGGATTTTGGGAAACATTCATAGATAGCAATACGTTGTGGAAACTGTGCGGGGTATACCGACACGGTCTAAGCAATAGCTATATTAGTGCGACATATTTGTGAGTACCGGTAACCCTTGAGTTCAATCAAGGAGAGTACGGGGCCGCTGAGTGATGTCACTAAGCACTAATGACCTAGAACCTTACTTGACCATCTTGGCCTTTTATTAGGAGTAGTGAGATGACCGGCTTTGGTGCAGTCCGAAGTTGGTAGATACTCGATACTACACTCATTGAGGGTTGTTTTCTTGGAATATTTTGGTCGCTAGTTAAGTGGCTAAACCAAAACAATGAACAATGAAAACAATCCAGTGATATTGAGCTCCTTAGAACCCGGTTACTATTTATAGGACAGGTTTTAAGCCAACTACACTCAAGAGGGTACTTACCTATGGAACCCCATGCAAGCCTGAAACTAGGGTTTGGTGTGATTTGCTTGTACATATGTTTTGTGCATACATCATAAACATCATGAAACATCATATGCATTTACTAACCATTTCAGGGGTTTGGATCTTCATCATTGTTCCTGTTTTGTAGGTCATGGAAATATCTCGCAGAAATACCATTCAAGTCAACCTCGTGAGAATCTCTCCTCAACTCAAGGAGATCACTTCAAGAATTCCGGAAAATTCATCCTTCAGTGAAAGACATGGTAGATTGCTCAGCCTAGTCAACACCAACATTGAAGAAGACATGATGAAAGTGCTATTCCAGTTCTTTGACCCTCTTCACCATTGCTTCACTTTCCCTGATTATCAGTTGGTCCCCACTTTGGAGGAGTTTTCTCAACTCCTAAGAATCCCTATCCTTAATCAACTACCCTTCAACGGTACGGAGAAGGAACCAAAGCCTGAAGATGTTGCTCGAGCACTACATCTACAACCATCTGAAATCGAGGGGCATTGGGAAACCAGAAGCGGCGTCAAAGGATTCTTGGCAAAATTCTTACTTGAAAAGGCACAAGAATGTTGGAACTCATTGGATCTTCAAGCCTTTGAAGAAATTGTGGCACTCCTGATCTATGGGTTGGTTCTGTTTCCAAACTCTGACCAATTGATAGATGTCAACGCCGTCAAAATCTTCTTGTCCAGAAACCCGATACCAACATTACTTGGGGACATTCTTCACTCATTTTACACACGAACAATGAGAAAGAGGGGTGTTCTCATGTGCTGTACTCCTATCCTCGCAAGGTGGTTTATTTCGCACCTTCCACAATCTGTCTTGAAGAATGATCAAGGTATAAGGTGGTCCCAACGATTGATGACTCTCACTCATTCTGATGTGCATTGGTGTTCTCGGTCCAGAGAAAATGTCATCATCGTCGATCGCTGCGGAGAATTTCCTAATGTTCCTTTACTTGGAATTAGAGGAGGTATCACCTACAACCCTTGCCTAGCTTTGAGACAATTTGGATACGCACGGAGGGATGGCCCTCATGACATGTTGATTCCTGGCTTAGTTTTTGACTTCGACAACGATGCGCAAGGACTTCGTCAAAGGTTCATCAGAGCTTGGGGAAGACTCAACAAAGTCGATAGTAAGACTCTGGGACACAAGAACTCCATCCCTCTTGAGCCCTATCTCAAGTGGGTACGAGCCCGAGCCCAAAGTCTTATAATGCCTTATCCTCATGTTCTCCCGGTGATTAAAGAGCCTGTTAAGGAAGGAGAGATTCCCTACACCATCCTACATCCCGACATGCCTACGTCGTGGGAGGAAATGCAGAAAAGTTGGATTCAGCTCAAGGAGGAACGGAACACTTTTGAAACTAGCTATTACGCCAGTGAAAAAAAGGTTCTAGAGCTTACCCGCCGACTCCACGAGCAAGAGGTCCTCAATACCTACATCGCACCAAAGAGGATGCGCAATGTCTTTCTGCCTTGAGAAGTTTATTTTGTAATATTTGGCCCATGGGGCATTTATGTACTAACAAATTTCTTCTTATTAATATGACGTGCGTTCTTCTTTGTCTGAAACAATTTTGAATGTTCTAAACCCTTGAATGCATTGCATGCATAAGCATACCATTCATCATGTGCATAAGCAGGTCTCACTCCAGGGTTCCTTATCTATCTGCTGTTTATTTCAGTAGGATGGATCTCGAACAAACAGTCAAAGACCTACAGGCTCAGAACGCACAGTTCCAGCAACTCTTGATGACCTTGGTCAAGAGTCAAGAAGATATCAAGACTCAACTGGAAAATAAGGACCCAGTGAAGAAGAAGAAGAAGAGGGTTGGAGTGGCCACTTTGGGGAGAAGATTCAACGGAGAAGCTCGGAGAGTGCTCGATTTTCCTCCCACTTCTGATGAAGGGACTAGTAAAAGGGATCAAGTTGTGGTGCCTTCCGAGTCTGATGCGGAAGAGGAAGAAATTGAAGAGGAGGAAGATTATTCCGACCAGCAGTATCCTCCAGCTGATGACAAGTACAAAAGTTTAGAAGACAGATTGGCTGCCATGGAATTGCAAAGGGCACCGGGTTTGGATTTTGAGGACATGGGCTTGGTCGCCGGAATTGTGATTCCACCAAAGTTCAAAGTACCAGTGTTTGTGAGGTACGACGGGCTATCCTGTCCCAAAATGCATCTCAGGTCTTATGTGAGAAAAATTCAACCCTATACGGCAGATAAAAACCTCTGGATCCACTTCTTTCAAGACAGTCTGTCGGGAGCTCAGCTGGAATGGTTTTATCAGTTAGAAGGAACCAGTGTTAGAAGTTGGGAAGATTTGGCCACCGCTTTCTACAAACAATACCAGTATAATTCCGATCTTGCTCCTACTCGTACCCAACTTCAGGGTATGTCACTAGGAACAAGTGAGGGATTCAAAGAATATGCACAGAAGTGGAGGGATTTGGCCGGCAGGGTGCAGCCTCCTTTAACCGATCGTGAACTCGTTGATATGTTTCTTGGGACCCTATCTGGGCCATTTTTCAATCATTTGATTGGTAACTCTTCCGCGGGGTTTACTGATTTGATCTTAACAGGCGAGAGAATTGAGGCTGGCATCAAGTCAGGAAAAATTCAAAAGGGTGTTACTGCAAATGCTGAGAAGAAACCTTTTAAGAAGGAGACAGCTATGGTATATTCTCAGAAAAGAGCGGGGAAGGTGGAGCGTCGGCCGACTGTGGGGGCCGTAATGATTCAAAACACTCCAAGTGAGCAGCCTCGCTATAACCAGACCAGACCAAATCAGCAACGGGTAGAAAGGCCACACCGGCAATTCACCCGTATTAATATGACTCCAGCACAGGTGCTTCCCCATCTGTTGAAATTAAATCTTGCCACTATCAAGGAAGCGCCAAAGAATGTGAATACGTCTTCCCCGCATTATCATGCCAATGCTAAGTGCGCCTATCATTCAGACAGTGTTGGACACGACACCAATGATTGTTGGGCACTCAAGCATAAGATTCAGGACCTGATAGAGGCTAAGGAAGTAGAGTTTGACGCTCCAGAAAAACCCAATGTGATATCTGCACCTATGCCGAAGCACGGTCGGAATGTTAATGCCATTGAAGAGGATCTGTATGTTGCTGACGTTAGTGATCTGACTACTCCACTGTTAACCGTTAAGTTGAATTTGTTGAGGGCCGGGATCTTCCCGGGGTGTAAGGAAGATTGTTACTGTTGCCACTCTCTGCCGTTTGATTGTCCGCTATTGAAGAAAGGCATCCAAGGCCTCATGGATAGCCGACAAATTTTGTTCGAGAAAGTTCCTGCCGTTCCAGTTCATGTTGAAAATGTCTCAATCATAACCATTCACGCCAATCTTTCCGAGGCCGTCAAAAAGCCAGTTAAGATTACACCAGCTGCAAAGTCTATACCTTTGAAGATAACAATGCCGGGGCCTGTTCCCTATGTCTCCGAGAAGTCGATACCTTGGAACTATGGTGGTGACATCTACTACCATGGTATCAAGCAAGTTGAAATAATTGAAGAAGATTCAGATGATGAAGAAGCCAGCATTAGTAATATTGCGGGCACCAGCAAAATCACCAGGAGTGGGAGGATATTTTCTCCAGAGATTGCTCCTCCAAAAGCAGTCTTTGGACCCTCATCAGCTAAAGAAGTCATCCCCGCACCAGTGAAGCTCTCCACCAGAACTCCTTTGATTGAAGAAATTTTCATTCCTAGTGCTGTCTCTCCTACCATTACCGATAAAGGAAAGGGAATACAAGATGAACCCGTCAGGACGAGGGCTCAACCTTTGGTAATTCCAGAAGCTTCCAAGAAAGAAATGGACGAGATTTTGAGGATAATCAAGAGAAGTGATTACGATGTGGTGGAACAGTTGGGGCAAACCCCCTCCAAGATCTCCATGCTGGCACTGTTACTTTGCTCAGAAGCGCACGCTCAAGCTTTGATTAGGTTTCTAAAGGCAGCTCATGTGCCCCAGGAAACCTCTGCAGATCAATTTCAACATTGCGTGGCTAGCCTGACTGCAGACAATGGGCTAGGCTTTTCTGATGCCGACCTGACCCCTAAAGGCCGAAACCACAATGATGCGTTGCATATTTCAATCGAGTGTCGCGGAACCACCCTTGCACATGTTCTGGTTGATACCGGTTCATCACTGAATGTTTTGCCTAAAAAGGCCTTGGACCGGCTAGATTGCGAAGGATTGGAATTGAAGCCAAGTGATATTGTCGTCAGAGCTTTTGATGGGTCGAAAAGAATGGTCCATGGAGAAGTTGAAATTCCTGTCAAGATAGGTACTGAGGTGTTTAAATCCACTTTCTACGTAATGGACATCCGCCCATCATACTCCTGCCTGCTGGGTAGACCTTGGATACACCATGCTGGGGCAGTCACCTCATCCCTGCATCAGATGCTGAAGTACCCTGTCAAGGGAAAGATCATTACTGTCCACGGCGAAGAAGAGTACATGATTAGCCATTTAAATTCTTTCCGGTATGTGGAAGTTGAAGGGGAGTTTATTGAGACACCGTTTCAACATTTCGAAGAAGTGTTTCCTGAGATAGCAGTGGCGAAATTGACAGCTGAGGCACCAAGGCAGATGGCCAGGATGGCATCTCTGGAAGATGCAAGGGCTGCAGTTAAAGAAGGGAAGAACTCGGCGTGGGGGCAGCTACCCGATTTTCCGCATAAAGCCGACAAGTCTGGATTAGGTTTCACAGCTGCCGGTCAGAAGGCTATGCGCCGGTCAAAGACTGAGAGGGCGCCAGTCAAAATTTCTCCTTACAGAATCAATGCCTTGGAAGATGAAGACAAGGACAGCAACATTGAAGATTGGGTTTATCCAACTGTCGGAGGAGGGTTGAGCAATTGGGAGGCAAAAGACTTTGTCCCCATCACTTTTATTCCTCAGTAATTTATCTATCGAATATTTCCTATTTTGGTCTGTAATATTTTACTTTTAAACAATCCGTACACTATCTTTTTCACCTCCTGCCTTGCCCGGGGCATGTAGGTCTACTTGTAAGGGTTTTGACTATTTTTCATATTCATATGCCATGTTTAATGATTCATTGGACGTTTTTCATTTGATAAACTGCTTGTGTTCATTTCCTTTCCTTTTGCATTTTTGTTTAAGGATGGCTATCCCTTACACACACCCACCACTCACCAATGCAGGTACCTATCCACTCCGGATTCCATGGGTGACTATTCTGCTGTATCTTTCAATAACTCTGAAGACCTGGTCAATCTAGCCGAGTATGAAGATGACGAAGGTTGTGAAGTACCAGGGGAACTAGCCAGACTTCTGCAACAAGAGGAAAGAGCCATCTTACCGCATAAGGAGCCATTGGAAACTGTCAACTTGGGAACCGAGGAGAATCGGAAGGAGGTGCAAGTGGGTGCCAACCTGAAACCAGAAGTTAAGGAACGCTTGGTACAGTTACTGAATGAGTATGTTGAAATCTTCGCTTGGTCCTATGAAGACATGCCAGGTTTGGACACAGATATCGTGGTTCACCGTCTCCCCACAAGAGAGGACTGTCCACCGATCAAGCAAAAGGTTCGCCGAATGAGGCCTGACATGTCCGAAAAGATCAAAGCAGAAGTAATGAAGCAGTTCAATGCTGGCTTTTTGGCTGTTACATCCTATCCTCAATGGGTCGCTAACATTGTGCCAGTGCCTAAAAAGGATGGCAAAGTCAGAATGTGTGTGGACTACCGGGATTTGAATAGGGCCAGCCCTAAGGATGACTTCCCGCTACCTCATATTGACATCTTGATCGACAATACAGCTCAGCATAAGGTGTTTTCCTTCATGGACGGGTTCTCGGGCTATAATCAAATCAAAATGGCCCCCGAGGATATGGAGAAAACAACTTTTGTCACACAATGGGGCACTTTCTGTTACAAAGTGATGCCGTTCGGGCTAAAGAACGCCGGGGCAACTTATCAACGCGCCATGGTAGCTTTATTTCATGACATGATACATCATGAGATTGAAGTTTACGTAGACGATATGATAGCTCGGTCGCAAACAGAGGAAGAGCACCTTGAACATCTGGAAAAGCTGTTTGCCAGATTGAAAGGATACAAATTAAGGCTGAATCCAAGCAAATGCACTTTTGGAGTTAGGTCCGGTAAACTCCTGGGATTCATTGTAAGCAACAAAGGCATTGAAGTCGACCCGGCGAAAGTAAAGGCAATACAAGATATGCCTGCTCCCCGTACTGAAAAGGAAGTTAGAGGTTTCTTGGGGCGCATAAATTATATTGCCAGGTTCATCTCACATCTGACCTCTACCTGTGAGCCAATTTTCAAACTCTTGAAGAAAGATCAGGTAGTGGAATGGAACGACGATTGTCAAGCTGCTTTTGATAGAATCAAGGAATATTTGCTAGAACCTCCTATTCTGATGCCACCCGTCGAAGGAAGACCTTTGATCATGTATTTGACCGTCTTGGATAATTCAATGGGGTGTGTTCTGGGCCAGCATGACGAGTCTGGTCGAAAAGAGCATGCTATTTATTACCTTAGCAAAAAGTTTACCGACTGTGAGACTCGCTACTCACTGCTCGAGAAAACTTGCTGCGCTTTGGTATGGGCTGCTCGCCGACTAAGACAGTATATGCTGACTCATACTACCTTGTTGATATCCAAAATGGATCCTATCAAATATATCTTCGAAAAGCCCGCATTATCTGGAAGGATAGCTAGATGGCAAATGATCTTAACTGAGTATGACATCCAGTACACCACCCAAAAAGCTATAAAAGGGAGTGTATTAGCTGACCATCTGGCTCATCAGGCCATTGAAGACTATCAACCCATGAGATTTGACTTCCCAGACGAGGACATCATGAATTTGGACAACATTGAAAGTGACGGACCGTATGACGGACCCGAAAAGGGATCCCGATGGACCCTGTACTTTGATGGTGCTTCAAATGCACTTGGAAATGGTATTGGCGCAGTACTCATTTCTCCGGAAGGTTGTCACACTCCTTTCACAGCCCGACTTTGCTTCAGCTGCACAAACAACATGGCTGAGTATGAAGCCTGCATCTTTGGTCTCAAGGCTGCTATAGACTTGGGGATCAAATCTTTGGTCGTATTCGGGGATTCGGCTTTGGTCATCAGCCAGATCAAAGGAGATTGGGATACCAAACATCCCAATCTTATTCCATACAAAGAACATGTTCTGACATTGTTGCCTCATTTCGAGCAAATTACCTTCGAGCACTTCCCGCGAGAAGAGAATCAGCTAGCAGATGCTCTAGCCACAATGTCCTCCATGTTTAAACTCAAATGGGATAACGAGGCTCCCCAAATCACCATCGAGCGAATGGATGAACCGGCGCATTGTCACGAGATTAATATCGAAGAAGTAGTGGAACAACCTTGGTTCCATGAAATCAAAAGGTATCTCGAGACCCAAGATTATCCTGAAGGGGCTTCCGGGAATGACAAGAAGTTCTTAAGGAAATTCGCTGCTAAATTCTTCCTGAGCAACGGCATCCTTTACAAACGAAGCCATGATTGCATATTACTCCGGTGTGTGGATAAAGCTGAAGCAGAGTTGATTATGACCGACATACACAGCGGACCATTTGGCACTCACTTGAGCGGGCATACAATGGCTAAGAAGATCCTAAGGGCAGGCTATTACTGGTCTACCATGGAGGCTGACTGCCATCAGCATTCCCGTACTTGTCACAAGTGTCAAGTCTATGCTGACAAAGTTCATATCCCTCCGGTTCCCCTCAACGTCCTGACTGCTCCGTGGCCCTTTGCAATGTGGGGCATTGATATGATTGGAGAGATCAAGCCCACGGCTTCCAACGGACATCGCTTCATCCTGGTTGCCATTGACTACTTCACTAAATGGGTCGAAGCAGCTTCCTTCGCCTCTGTCACCAAAAATGTGGTTGCCCGCTTTATCAAACATAACCTCATATGTCGGTATGGTGTTCCAGACAGGATCATCACGGACAACGGTACAAATCTGAATAATACGATGATCACTGCATTATGCGAACAGTTCAAGATTTATCATCACAATTCATCTCCCTATCGGCCGAAGATGAACGGTGCTGTTGAAGCTGCGAACAAAAACATTAAAAAGATTATTCAGAAAATGACAGTCACTTACAAAGACTGGCATGAGATGTTACCGTTTGCTCTGCATGGATACCGCACGACGGCACGTACTTCAACTGGGGCAACCCCATTTTCTCTGGTTTATGGCATGGAGGCTGTTTTGCCTATGGAAGTTCAGATCCCTTCTCTAAGGATCATGAAAGATGCAGGTTTGAGTGAAGATGATTGGATGCAGACCCGACTTGATCAACTCAATCTGATCGACGAAAAGCGACTTGCTGCTATATGCCATGGTCAGACGTATCAAAAACGGATGATCAAGGCTTTCAACAAGAAAGTTAGGCGTCAAGTGTATCAAGTCGGAGATCTAGTAGTCAAACGGATTATCTTACCGCAAAGTGATCCCAGGGGCAAATGGACTCCTACATATGAAGGACCATTTGTGATCAAGAGTATATTTTCTGGTGGTGCAATGATTCTGACCACCATGGACGGTGACGATTTGCCACACCCTGCGAACGCAGACATAGTCAAAAGATACTACGCATAAAGTAACCCGACAAGTCGAAAACCCGAAAGGGCGGCGTGGGCAAAAATGGGCATCCCGGTGAACCGAAAACCCGAAAGGGCGGTTCAGGCAAAAGTTAGGGATAAAAACAAAAAAATATGTACACCCGGCAAGTCGAAAACCCGAAAGGGCGGCTTGGGCAAAAAGGGGTTTCCCGGTGGATCGAAAACCCGAAAGGGCGATTCAGGCAAAAGTTAGGGAATTAAAGCGTATGACTATGTCTCGTCGGATCACTTCAAAGACAGTCTCTTCATCAACCGGTTCCAGGTTTGATCAATCCAGCCATCGTCAAACGAAGCATTGAATGGACAGAGGTTCAGAGTTGTGAAAGCTACAGCAGAACGGAATCCCATGGAATTATTTCACATAGCCATCTTTATTTTGTATAAATTTTTCAAATATTTACGGCAAGATCCTCTTACTAGGATGATTGTTTCCTTTGTACAAATATACTCAAAGAAAATCAATACAAATACTCTTCCCAAAATTTGTGTCATTTCCCTTTTTCTTTTTCTTTCACTATTCGCTTTATTTTGAGAAACGTCCAATGTCTTGTTAAATAGGCATATGCATTTGAAACATGATCAATTCCTAATTAAAACCTAAGAAAAGGATTACTGATAGGATGAAAGTACAGATGGATATTTTGACACCTTTTCAAAGGAAATCCCTCAAGACCTGTAATCCACATCCCTGGCAAACCCTGAGGTCTCTCTCCAGCAGACCCTCGAAGCTTGTCCCCAGTAAGGTTCTGAAAGGTATTCCCCGCAGAGTACGGACGCCCCTCCCGGGTTTTATTCAAAGTTATTCCTCACAGAGGCTTATAACTGGGTTATCCTCAGCTAACAACCAGGTGAGATCGCGCTCGCCAAAATTCTTCCCATCCCCGGCGGAGTTCATCAAAATTCCCCGGAGGAGGTTATCTTTGCAAAATCCCCAGCCAGAGAATCTTCCAGAAATCATTTTCCCTCAGAGTTTAATCTTCAGTACCTCCAGCAGATCAAAAGCTTCAAATGGACAATCCCCAGCAGAATCAGACTTTTAAACCTTCTCCCCACAGAGTTTTTAGGAAGAAAAATCTTGAGCTCCCCAGTGAAATTTCCAGAGGTACTTCTCTCCTGGCTGAAGATTCTCAATCAAGTCTCCCCAGCATTAAGTCTACTAGTTTGGTACTCCCCAGTAGAAGACTCCGGGAATTCCCCAGAAGATTGGTATACAACCCAAGCTCCAAGTTCCCCGGCAACAACCCAGGACTTATTTTCCCCGGCAGCAATCAAGATACTTCTATCTTCCGCTGTCCTGGATTCATTTATCCTATGCAAGACAGCTCTCCAGCTTACATGCACATCCATTTACATCCATAACACAAAATATACATTATATCATGCATCATAGCATTGCATACGACTAACTCTTTGCCTTTTTAGGTAAGATCAGTCGACAGACTAAAATCATTCAAATCTTCAAGACTTCTGAAAACAGTTCACGGGTTCTCCAAGTAAACGGATGTTAACCTATCGCTTGTTCAGATTCTTCTCAAGACTTCTGAAAACAGTTCACGGGTTCTCCAAGTAAACGGATGTTAACCTATCGCTTGTTCAGATTCTTCTCAAGACTTCTGAAAACAGTTCACGGGTTCTCCAAGTAAACGGATGTTAACCTATCGCTTGTTCAGATTCTTCTCAAGACTTCTGAAAACAGTTTATGGATTCTTCCCAAGTAACGGATGTTAATCTATCAGCTTGTTCAGATGCGACCTTTGAAATTAGTTTCCGGATGCTTCCCAACAACGGATGCGACTCTATTGCTAATTCAACTTCAAGACTTCTGAAAACAGTTCACGGGTTCTCCAAGTAAACGGATGTTAACCTATCGCTTGTTCAGATTCTTCTCAAGGCTTCTGAAAACAGTTTATGGATTCTTCCCAAGTAACGGATGTTAATCTATCAATTTGTTCAGATGCAACTTTCTGAAAACAGCTTACAGGTTCCTCCCAACAACGGATGTCAACCTATTGCTTGTTCGGACCCCCCCCAATTCAGAAATGGTCCAAAGCTTGGACAATTTCCTAATATTCCCTTCCAGATGGCATCTTTAAGCCCATCCCCGACAAGTTTCTGTCACTCTCTCAGGTGGCATCGTTAAGCCCATCTCCAAATGGCATCTCTAAGCCCATTCCCGCATCCAGTGCTTTGACGAATGCAAATTTCCGGGCACTCTAGTGTCCAATCTCCTTTTACCCTCGAGTCGCGAAAGGCAAGCCTGCCAATCTAACTCTTCGGACTCAAGAAGATTGAACAGGGGCAACTGTTGTACCCCAAAATTTGCCCTCCCATTTCTCATTGATCTCTCCTCACAAGGCTCTTGAAGCTCAAGACTCAGTTAGGGTTTCATCTGCTCAAGACCTCCCCTTGCACTGTGGACTCAAAATTAGGGTTTGTGTTTGCACAAAGTTGTTTTGAGCCAAAGTGCCCAATATGACTTTCATGCTTCATATTGGACTCCCAAGATTATCCATACCAAGTTTCAAGTCTTGATTCCAAGTTTTGCCCAGTCAATTGGACAGTTGACCTAGAAATCAACTGTATTGGGGAAAAAGTCAACTGTGGCCAATTGACAGTCAAATCTCATGAAATTTGATCCACATCAACATTATGAACTCATATGAACCATTTGATCAAGCTTGGATCACAATTCCACAAGAAATTTGATCAGATCACCAAAAGGGCAAAATGGTCATTTTTAGGGTTTTGACTGTACAAAGGCAATTTTTGACTGTTTGACCTAGCCAATGGCAAACTAAGCTCATATATGGACTCAAGGACCCCATGGAATTATCTTGACATGTTCATCAAACTCAAAAGATCCCAAGTACACAAGATTGACAGTTGAATTTCCCAGTCAATTGATCAATTTTGACTGTATACTGAAAAGTCAAACTTTGACTTTTTGGTCAAAATCAAGAGTCAAGATTCATTTTTCATCAAAATATGCCAAATCATGAAACTTGTTCACCAAGAAATCACAAATTGCAAATTAGGGTTTGAAAATGGAATTTTTCATAACTTAGAATTTTTCTAAGTTATGAAAAACCCTAATTTTTTCCCAACTTTGCCCCATCTTTTCACCATGATCCATTTTGATTCAAACAAAAGTCAAAACATGAAAGTTGTAGATTGTTGCATAATCTACAACTTTGATTCACAAAGTTTTCTCATTTGAAGCTTGTATCTCAAGTTATATTTTTTTGAATAAGGGCACTAAACCATTTTTAACTTAGTAGAATTTTAACCTATTTTGACAAGGTTTTCTACCCCACTTCAAGGCCATTTTTCATACCCTTCCACTTGGAATTTCAATTTGCATTTCAAAGATGGATTGTAGTACACATTCCAAGCTTTCCAAAATGTCCAAGAACTTCTCAAACAACTTCATGGTTAGGGAGAATCGAATTTCACAATATAGCAAAAACTCACTTGTGAATTGGCCATTTTTCATGTTCATAAGATTATGCAACTTCTCAAAACCAGCATGCCCTTGATTACAGGTCCCTAAACCAAGTTACACTCATAAATTTAATGCATATTCTTTGTACCAAGACCAAGTTCTTTGAGTTCAAGCTTTGTCTAAGGGATTAATCCCAATTTGGAAAAAGTAAACTATCCATTTTTGCAAAAGTTCACTTTATGTCAAATTAGAAATCCAACAAGTACAAGCTAAATCTGAATGGCACAAGATTATGGACAAATTGCTCTGATCAAGAGAAGATTATGCAGCCCATTAGGAGGCCCCCTACATGCCTAGAACATCAAGTGGCATTTTGTTGCTTAGAAAAGAAGAAAGGTCCATAACTTGTGACAACTTGAACCTCAGCTTACAAACACAACACAAAGGATATCAAACACACTCAGTACATCCCAACCAAGCTTTTGCACGAATCCTTGACCTTTCAAACACTCCCATTGCCATAATCATCCTCAAACTGCAAAAACAGGGTTGCCTCTGCAGTTTGAGTGCAAACTCCCATTTCCCTCGAGCATTCTCACCAAAATCAATTCATACACCTTCCATACAACATATGCAAACTAACCATGGCCTAAAACCTGACCTGTAATCACTCTAACAGTTTCCACCATTTTTAATTTTTCCTTTTGCAGTTGAAGTTCCACAGCTCGATACAAGGAGTTTCAAGACAAAGTAAGCATTGAAAAAGCATCCCTGGACCTCAAGGAAGCTTTTCCAATCATCACCTTGCACTGAAAGCTCCTCATTCTCCAGATAGAAGTCCAACTGAATAGGTAAAAGTTTGAATTCGTATCTCTCTTATCATGCATATTTAGTCTTAAGTTTGTGAAGAAACAAGGTCCTACTCATAGCCCTGAACATGTACATAGCTTTACTTTTCATTTCTTTTGTCTGAGTAGAGAGAATTTGAGTTCTGAAAATGGTAGAAAAGTTAGGTCAGAAAAGAGGGGGAGAGAAATTCTCCCTCATCTTAGAGAGATAGTTCATGTTCTTTATATGTATAAAATCGTCTCTTCATGCTTAACATTTTTTGTGTTGGGAGTTTGCTGAAAAAATCAAAGAATCAGGATTTCAAACACAAGCTTGCAGGCGCGCGTTTTGTGATTCAGAGGTTGAAGAAGAAGTGGTTTGGGCTGGGCCTGAGCATTTTTTCTTATTCACACCATCTTTTCTGTTTTGCACCCCCAAGCCCATTTGCTTTATTTTTAATGATTTTTGACATTTTCTTTTTTTATTTGATTCATTTATTTTTTCTCAGCATGTTAAAATTTTGAAAATATTTTTCTCATCATTTTTTGATTTTATTTGGTTTTTATTTAATTTTCTTTTTGATTTGTATATAAATAGATATATATTGTTATAAATAGAAAATATGTAAACAATACTTCTATTTGCATTTTTATTTTTATTTACCTTCTGAAAATATTTCACATAAAAAATACTTTTTATTTATTTATTTATTTTATTAAAATATTAAGTAAATACTTATTTTGTATATAATACATATTTATAATATAAATATACATATATATATATATATTATTATACTTAGAATAAAAATGCCAAAAAATGTATATATTTTATTTTAATATTTAATACAAAAAATGACCTTTGTTCAAATGTACCATATTTTATTTTATTCTTGTATGTAAATAATAAATATTATGTGGATTAATTAATTAATATACATTTTGATTAAAACTAGGGTTTTGCCCTAAATATGAAAATACTCAAAAATAATATCTTTTTATTTTCTTATTTTTATCTTTGCATAAATAATATTTTTTCATACATATAAAAACTTTCTTTTTGCATTTTGCATATTTATTTAGTTTCTATTTAATTGTGCAATTTACTTACCTTGCAAATATTCAAAAATGATGTAATAATTTAGATTTAAATTCTTGTCTAATATCCCCCATTTGTAAATTTGTACCCCCCTCCCTATATTATTATGTTGTAATAGTGTAGGAATTTAAATTTCGCACTTTATACGCTTTCTAATTATGCCATGTTAGAATTAGGGTTTGCATGCGAAAAAACGATAAAAAATAGTTTGACCTAATACAAGATAAATGAGCATGAAAATAAACAACACTTCTCACACTTACACCCCTAGGGTATTCCACTTTGTTGCCTTCAAATAATTGGGCCATGTTGTATGTTGAATTTCTTTGGGCAAAGCAAATAATTTGAATGATCATAGTCCCTCGATAAAACTTTTCAAAACAAACAAAAACAAATGATCAAAGTCCCTTAAAGAGAATTGCCCAAAGATATTTAACGCCGTTGCAATTATGGTCCAAACGATGACCCGCGCCTGTCCCTTTTCATCTCCTAAGACAAGATTGTCCACCAAATGCAATGGTGGAACAAAATTGTCAAAAGGTTTAAAACATAATAAAAATCTTTGAGGAAATTTTTAGGGTAGATAAACTCTTAAGTACTTGCTAACTTTCCAAGAAAACACTTGCCTAATCTCAAAACCCACTTCACAAACACTTTCAAAACCAACTTTTCAAACCCTTGAAACATCTTTTTTAAAAGATAAAACACCTTTTGTAAAACATTCGAGTAAAGAATTGTTACAAGGTTAGCCTAATACAAGGCATCTTTTCAAAACATTTTCAAAACCACACACACAAAGCACCATTTCAAACAATTGAAAACCAAGGCAAGTTGATCTAAGCAAGTACCTAAGAGCCCATGGATAACCATGGATAGAAGGGGTGCTAATACCTTCCCCTTCTATAATCTACTCCCCGAACCCAAGAAAAATCTCAAAGGTTTTTGCTGTGCTTTTTAAACCTTTCCTTAGGATAAAATAAAAAGTCGGTGGCGACTCTTGCTCAACCGAAACATTTGCGAAAACAAACGCAAAACACAAGTCAGTTCTCCCACCGTATCACAGAGAGTACGGGGCCGCCGCGTGGTGTCGTGAAGCATCAACTGACCTTAGGAACCTTAATTGAACCATCTTGGCTTTTTTTTAGGGTAGTGAGGTAACTGACTTTGGTGCAGTCCGAGGTTGGTTGATACTCGATACTACACTCAATTGAGGGTTGCTTTCCTGGAATATTTCGGTCGCCAGTTCAGTGGCTAAATCGAAACGATGAACAATGAAAGCAATCCCGTGATATTGGGACCTTTAGAACCCGGTTACTTTTGATAGGACAGGTTGAGCCCACCAAACTTCAAGAGGGTAATACCCAGACTCCATGCAGGCCTAAACTCTAAGGGTTGGTGTGACTTGTGTGCCTTACCATGTTTGCCTTTGTGAATATTTATAGTGTATTTAATCATCACATCATTACATCATACAAACATCATGAGCATTGACTAACCATTTCAAGGGTTTCGAATCTTCATCTTTGTTCTTGTTTTATAGGACATGGAAACTGCTCGCAGAAAGACAATTCAGATTAGCCTTGTAAAGATCCCTCCTCAGCTTAAGGAACTTCTGTCCAGGATTCCCGAGGGTTCTTCATTCAGTGAGAGACATGGAAGACTCATCAGTTTGGTTAACACCAACATTGAGGAAGACTTGATAAAGGTCCTGTTCCAATTCTTTGACCCTCTGCATCACTGCTTCACCTTCCCGGATTATCAGTTGGTGCCTACATTGGAAGAGTTCTCCCGACTTCTGAAGGTCCCTATCCTTGATCAACTACCTTACAACGGTACGGAAGAGGAACCCAAGCTTGAAGAAATTGCTAAAGCCTTGCACCTACAGACATCTGACCTCAAGGGACATTGGGAAGTTAGAAGTGGTATCAAAGGGTTCTTAGCCAGGTTTCTGTTTGAAAAGGCCCAAGAATGTTGGAACTCTCTTGACCTACGAGCTTTTGAAGAAGTTATGGCCCTCCTTGTCTATGGTTTGGTGTTGTTCCCTAATCCCGATCAGCTTATTGATATCAGTGCAGTCCAGATCTTCATGACCAAGAATCCTATACCTACGTTGCTGGGGGACATCCTTCACTCATGTTACACTCGAACCATGAGAAGAAGGGGTGTCCTTATGTGTTGCACTCCTCTCCTGGGAAGGTGGTTTATTTCACACCTTCCACAAACAGTTTTGAAAAACGAGCGGGGTTTGAGATGGTCACAACGGTTAATGACTCTCACGCATGCGGATATACATTGGTGCCCTAGGTCTAGGGAAGACATCACTATCATTGATCGATGTGGGGAGTACCCCAATGTTCCTTTATTTGGAATCAAAGGGGGTATTACTTACAACCCATGCCTGGCTTGGAGACAGTTTGGTTATGCTCGGAGGGATGGCCCTCATGACATGTTAATTCCTGACATAGTTTTCGACTTCGACAACGATACTCAAGGACTTCGTCAGAGATTTATCAGAGCTTGGAGGATGCCAAGTAGGATAGACAGCAAGACATTGGGGCACCGGAACTCCATCCCGTTGGAACCTTACCTCAAGTGGGTACGAGCCCGCTCCCAGAAATTAGTGATGCCTTATCCTCATATGCTTCCTGTGATCAAAGAACCAGTCTTGGAAGGAGAGGCATCCTACACCATTCAACATCCCGACATGCCTACCTCCTGGGAAGAAATGCAGAAGAGCTGGGTCCAGCTTAAGGAAGAACGGAATTCTCTTGAGACCAGTCTACATGCTAGCGAAAAGAAGGTCCTGGAACTCACCCGCCTACTGCACGAGGAAAGGAATCTCAACACCTACATCGCGCCAAAGAGGATGCGCAATGTTTTTTTACCTTAAGGAGTTATTTTGTAATATTTGGCCCATGAGGCATTTATGTACTAACGAATTTCTCCTTATTAATATGATGTGCGTTCCTTTTTGTCTACAACAAATTTTGAATATTCTAAATCCTTGAATGCATTGCATACATACGCATTCCATTGCACCATATGCATAACAGGTACCCTATTTCGCAGGTTGCTTAATTTTCTTCGCTGTTTGTGTGAACAGTCATCATGAATCCAGAATCATCCAGCGAGCAAGCAATCAAGGCCCTTCAGGCCCAAAGTGCACAGTTTCAAGAAATGGTCCTAAGCCTAGCCCAAGGTCAGCAAGAGTTGAAGACTCTACTCCTGAAGAAAAAGAAGAAAAAGAGGACTGCATTGTTCAACACCGGACGCCGATTTGGGAACACACTCCACAATGAAGCTGATCCAACCACTTCTTCTGCTGAGAAAAACAGTCCCCAAGGGGGAGGAGCTCCTAGTCCCGCAGTCTCCGACAACGAGACGGACTATAACGACGAACAATACCCACCTGCTGCTGACAGATACAAGCAATTGGAGGACCGCTTGAGCGCCATGGAAATCCAGAATGTGCCGGGACTGGATTTCGGAGATTTGGGGTTATCTTCTGGGGTAGTCATTCCACACAAGTTTAAGGCGCCTGCCTTCGCCAAGTATGATGGGGTCTCCTTCCCAAAGCTGCATCTAAGGTCGTACGTAAGGAAAATCCAACCTTACACGGCAGATAAGAACCTCTAGATTCACTTCTTCCAAGATAGTCTCTCGGGGTCACAGCTTGAATGGTTCTACCAATTGGATGGAGCTAGCATCCGACACTGGGAGGATTTGGCAACCGCATTCTACAGACAATACCAATACAATTCTGATCTCGCTCCTACGCGTACCCAACTTCAGGGTATGTCTCTAGGAACGGGTGAAGGGTTCAAAGAGTACGCACAAAAATGGAGAGATTTGGCTGGCAGGGTGCAGCCTCCATTAATTGACCGAGAGCTGGTTGATATGTTCCTTGGGACTTTGTCTGGTCCGTTTTTCAATCATTTGGTTGGTAACTCCTCCGCTGGATTCACAGATTTGATATTGACGGGAGAAAGAATTGAAGCTGGCATCAGGTCAGACAAGATACAGAAGGCTGCCTCTACAAGTGCTGAGAAGAGGCCGTTTAAGAAAGAAGCAAGTGCCGTCTATGGTCCTAGAAGACAAGTCAAGCCCGAAAGTCGCCAAGCCGTCAACGCCTTGGTCATCTCCAAACCTGTTGCTACTCCTCAGCAGTACAATCAACAAAGAAGTGAAAGGCCCAAGAGGCAGTATACCCGACTAAGTATGACATTATCTCAAATTTTACCCCAACTGTTATCCACCAACCTGGTAACCCTCAAAGAAGCTCCTAAGGTCGTCAACACTGCGTCTCCTAAGTATAACCCAAATGCCCGGTGTGCTTATCATTCTGATAGTCCCGGGCACACTACTGATGATTGCTGGGCCTTGAGAAACAAAGTGCAAGATCTGATCGACGCAAAGGAAATTCAGTTTGAAGCACCGGAAAGACCAAATGTTGTAACTGCTCCTATGCCCCAGCATAGAGTAAATTCCCTTGAGGAAGAAATGTATGCTGTTTCGATAGATGAAGTTGTTACCCCTCTGAAGACCGTCAAGAAGAACCTACTGCGGGCCGGTTTATTTCCGGGTTGCAGTAATGGTTGCCTGTTCTGTGCTGTTTCCCCGTCTGATTGCCCCTTGCTGAAGTTAGGCGTCCAAAGCCTAATGGATAGCAAGGAAATTCTATTCAAAAAGTCTGCTGTTCAATTGGTTCCGATGAAAGAAGTTTCTGTGATTACCATCTTCAAAAATCCAATCAAGGCTCCCCCAAAGAAGCCTGTTCAAATTATGACTGTTGCACCTGTGATTATTATTGTCCCGGGGCCTCTCCCCTACATATCTGATAAGGCTGTCCCCTGGCATTATGGGGCAGACGTGTACGTAAATGGAATCAAACAAGAATTCGACGCTAGTGCCAGTATCTGCGATATCACTGGTCCAGCCAAAGTTACCCGCAGTGGCAGGCTCTTCTCGCCTGACATTGCGCCGCCCGCTATTCGAAAACCCCTCCTCATAAAACCTACAAGTATACCTGTTACTGTTGCTGATCAAATTGTGTCCCCTGCTGCCGAGTCATCAAATGCTCGGGGCAAAGGGATTGAAGAAGAGTCTGCCCGGATGGAGGCACCATTACCCATAAATGCTGAGGCCTCCCGACAAGAAATGGAGGAGATTCTGAAAATAATAAAGAAAAGTGATTTTAATGTTGTCGAGCAGTTGGGGCATACACCCTCCAAGATCTCCCTGCTCTCCCTATTGCTATGCTCCGAGGCCCATGCTAAGGCCTTGATCTCATTTCTCAAGACGGCCCATGTGCCGCAGGAGACGTCTGCAGTCCAGTTCACTGATTGCATAGCGAATCTAACGGCGGACAATGGCTTGGGATTTTCAGATGCTGACCTGACCGCGAAAGGGAGAGACCACAGTGATGCCCTGCATGTCTCTATTGAATGCAGGGGCACTACTCTGGCACATGTATTGGTGGATACTGGTTCTTCCTTGAATGTTCTTCCGAAAAAGGCTTTAGATCGTCTGGATTATGAAGGCCTGGAGTTGAAACCCAGCAATATCATCGTCAGGGCCTTTGACGGTTCCAAAAGGATGGTTCATGGAGAGGTTAACATCCCAATTCGTGTGGGCTCTCAAGTGTTTGACTCTACCTTTTACGTGATGGATATACGTCCATCGTACTCTTGTCTGTTGGGTCGACCTTGGATCCATAAAGCTGGGGCAGTGACCTCCACCTTGCACCAGAAGCTGAAGTATCCCGTCAGGGGGAAAATCGTCACTGTGCAAGGAGAAGAGGAGTATATGGTGAGCCATTTAAATTCCTTCAGGTACATCGAGATGGACGGAGAGTTTATTGAAACCCCCTTCCAGCATTTCGAGGAGGTGCATCCAATTTCAGCAGCAGCAGAGGCAGTGGCCGAAGAGAATGATTCCTTGAAGATGGCTTCCCTAAGGGATGCCCGGGCTGTGGTTCAGAAAGGCAATTGTGCACACTGGGGTCAGCTTCCTGACTTCACTCAGAAGAACGACATGTTTGGGCTAGGCTTTACTGCAGAGGCTCAGAAGGCGGTGCGCAAAGAGAAGATCGGAAAGGCTCCGGTGTTTATTTCCAGCTCAAGGGTGAATGCTATCGAGGAGGATGTAGAGGAAGCAGAGTTTGACAGTTGGATCTACCCGACTACCAGCAACGGACCAAGCAACTGGACGACGAAGGATTTTACCCCTATCACATTTGTCACGCAGTAATTAATTTCTTTTGATTTCCGATTTGTAACGAACAATATGTTAAAACTTTGTTGGCTCGGTGTCCTACCCGGGGCATCGTAGCTCCATTTGTGAGGGCTTTTTGTATGACATTTTCATATATCATCAATCAAAACATTGGACGTTTGTTGCATTTCAAATCTTGCGCTCTTTTCCTTTCTGTGTTATATATATTGCAAAACAGCTATATTTACACACACTCACTTATACAGGTTTCAATCCACTCTGGATCTCACTGGTAACAGCTCTACTACCGCCAGTTATGACTTCGAAAATCCGATCAACTTAGCCGAAGACGAAGGTGAAGATGATTGCGAAGTGCCTGGTGAACTCGCAAGACTGCTACTCCAGGAAGAGAGGGCTATTCAACCACATGAAGAGCCTGTGGAGACAATTAACTTGGGTACTGAGACAGATAGGAAAGAGGTCGAGATTGGTGCCAATCTAGAGCTCAGCGTGAAGCAACGATTGATCCAGATGCTACAAGACTACATGGAGATTTTTGCTTGGTCCTATGAAGATATGCCTGGTTTGGATGCCGACATTGTAGTTCACCATCTGCCAACCAAGGAAGATTGCCCTCCGGTAAAGCAAAAAGTTCGACGGATGCGTCCAGAGATGTCTGAAAAGATCAAGGCCGAGGTTATGAAGCAGTTTGATGCCGGGTTCCTTGCAGTAACTTCTTACCCCCAGTGGGTTGCCAATGTGGTGCCAGTACCAAAGAAGGACGGTAAAGTCAGAATGTGTGTCGACTACAGGGATTTGAACAGGGCCAGCCCCAAGGATGACTTCCCCCTACCTCACATTGATGTCCTTGTTGACAATACAGCTCAACACAAGGTGTTCTCCTTCATGGATGGTTTTTCAGGGTATAATCAGATCAAGATGGCTCCAGAAGATATGGAGAAGACTACCTTTGTGACTCAGTGGGGCACCTTCTGTTATAAGGTCATGCCATTCGGATTGAAAAATGCTGGGGCAACCTATCAACGTGCCATGGTTGCTTTGTTTCATGATATGATCCATCATGAAATTGAGGTATACGTTGATGACATGATTGCAAGGTCTCAAACTGAGGAGGAGCACCTTGACCATCTGAGGAAGTTGTTTGACCGACTCAAGTTATACAAGCTGAGGTTGAATCCCAACAAATGCACCTTTGGGGTAAGATCCGGAAAGTTGCTAGGTTTCATTATAAGTGATAAAGGTATTCAGGTGGATCCTGCCAAGGTAAAAGCCATACAAGAGATGCCGACTCCAAAAACAGAGAAAGAAGTCAGAGGTTTCCTAGGACGACTGAATTACATTGCCCGATTCATCTCGCATCTAACTGCTACTTGTGAGCCAATCTTCAAATTACTGAAGAAAGATCAAGTGGTACGCTGGAATGATGAATGTCAGGCCGCCTTTGAAAGGATAAAGGAATATCTCCAAGAGCCACCCATTCTTATGCCTCCGGTGGAAGGAAGACCTCTGATACTATACTTGACAGTGCTGGATAATTCAATGGGGTGTGTGCTGGGGCAGCATGACGAGTCTGGCCGAAAAGAGCACGCTATTTATTACTTGAGCAAAAAGTTTACCGACTGTGAGTCTCGTTACTCACTGCTTGAGAAAACTTGCTGCGCTCTTGTATGGGCTGCTCGCCGGCTGAGACAGTATATGCTGACTCACACTACTTTATTGATTTCAAAGATGGATCCCATCAAGTACATATTTGAAAAGCCCGCTCTGTCTGGAAGAATAGCGAGATGGCAAATGATCTTAACAGAATATGATATCCAGTATACAACTCAGAAAGCAATTAAGGGAAGTGTACTGGCGGATCATTTGGCACACCAACCTGTGGACGATTACCAATCATTAAACTTTGATTTTCCGGATGAAGACATCATGGTGGTAATTGACTGTGAAGTACCTGGACCGGATGAAGGACCTGAGGAAGGATCCCGATGGTCTATGCATTTTGATGGAGCCTCCAATGCTTTGGGTAACGGCGTCGGCGCTGTAATCATATCTCCCAAAGGAACTCATACTCCCCTCACCGCCCGATTATGTTTCAGCTGCACCAACAATATGGCAGAATATGAGGCATGTATCATGGGTTTACAAGCTGCAATCGACTTAAGGATAAAATTTCTAAGTGTCTTCGGAGATTCCGCTCTCGTGATCAATCAGATCAAGGGCGAGTGGGATACGAAACACCCGAATCTTATTCCTTACAAGGAGTATGTGGCGACCTTGCTCCCTCACTTTGAAGAGATAACTTTTGAGCATTTCCCCAGAGAGGAGAATCAGCTAGCGGACGCACTAGCCACGATGTCTTCAATGTTCAAAGTTAAATGGGACAATGAGGCTCCCCGAATCATTATCTGGAAGTTGGATGAACCGGCATACTGCTGTGAGCTCGAGGCTGAGAAGGTGACTGAAAAACCCTGGTATCACGAGGTAAAGAGGTACTTGGAAGCTCAGGAATACCCTGAAGGTGCATCCGTCAATGATAAGAAGTTCATGAGAAGGTTTGCTGCAAAATTCTTCCTCAGCAACGGCATTCTCTACAAACGAAATCATGATTCAACTCTACTACGTTGTGTGGATAAGGCTGAAGCGGAGAAAATCATGATGGAACTGCATGAAGGTACATTTGGAACACATTCCAGTGGACACACCATGGCTAAGAAAATCCTTCGGGCAGGATATTTCTGGTCCACAATGGAAGCCGATTGTTACCAACACTCCCGAACTTGTCATAAATGCCAGATCTATGCTGACAAGGTGCATATCCCTCCGGTTCCTTTGAATGTCCTGACGGCACCTTGGCCTTTCGCAATGTGGGGCATCGATATGATCGGTGAGATCCGACCGACGGCATCCAATGGGCATCGCTTCATCTTAGTGGCGATCGATTACTTCACAAAATGGGTTGAGGCAGCTTCCTATGCCACAGTAACCAAGAGCGTCGTGGCACGTTTCATCCGGCATAATCTGATCTGTCAGTACGGCGTCCCAGAAAGAATCATTACGGACAATGGTACCAATCTCAATAACAAAATGATCGCTGAACTCTGTGAACAATTCAAGATACAGCACCACAATTCTTCTCCCTACCGGCCGAAGATGAATGGGGCTGTAGAGGCAGCCAATAAAAATATCAAGAAAATTGTGCAGAAGATGACAGTGACCTATAAAGATTGGCACGAGATGTTACCATTCGCTCTTCATGGGTACCGCACCTCAGCAAGGACATCAACCGGGGAAACTCCTTTCTCCTTGGTCTATGGCATGGAGGCAGTCTTGCCAATTGAGATCCAGATACCCTCTCTCCGGATAATGAAGGATGCAGACTTGAATGAAGATGATTGGATCCAGACTCGACTTGATCAATTAAATCTGATTGACGAAAAGAGGCTCACTGCTATCTGTCATGGTCAAACGTATCAAAAACGGATGATCAGGGCATTTAACAAGAAAGTCAGACCGCAAGAGTATCAATTTGGGGACCTGGTAATCAAACGCATCATCCTTCCTCAAAGTGATCCCCGGGGAAAATGGACCCCTACTTACGAAGGGCCATTTGTGGTTAAACGTGTGTTCTCAGGAGGAGCCATGATCCTAACCACCATGGATGGTGACGACCTTCCTCACCCCGCCAATGCAGACATAGTAAAAAAATACTACGCATAAATAAAAGACCCGCTAGGTTGACATACCTAGGCAAAAAATAAGGGCTTCCCGGCGAACCAAAAGGGTTCGGGCAAAAATAAGGGATGAAATGAATAAAAATCTGTACACCCGACAAGTCGAAAACCTGAAAAGGCAGCTTGGGCAAAAATGGGTATCCCGGTGGACTGAAAACCCGAAAGGGCGGTCCAGGCAAAAGTTAGGGATAAAAGCGTAACACTATGTCTCATTGGATCACTTCGCATCCGGAACTCGGCATCAACTATCTGGCTCTAGATTTCGGCATTGACCAATCAGCTTCATCTTCAAATTAGGCAGCAAAGCGATGAGACGTTCGAAGACATAAAGGCGATAGCAGAGTTGGAACCCAGTGGGATTGTTCACATAGCTATTTTGTTTCCTTTTTCAAATTGTAAACTCTATACTATTTGGCGATGTCCTCTTACTAGGATGTCAGCCTCTTGTACAAAAAGCGCCTATTCACAGGCAAAGTTTAAATCAATACAAATTCACTTGTCCATACAAATTACCATTGTTTTGTCTCGCGAAGAACGTCCAATGTTCATTTTTGATATATGCATTTGACATTAAATTGCTGATTCATAAATGTTTGCATATGAAACAAGAGATTAATTACAGGTGACATCAAAGACAGGGGCAATGTGGAGTTGTCTAATGCAGTCTGGTTGTTTTGTCCGCCAAGGCACCAAGGTAGGTTCAACTGAAGGAGGTGGCCAAATCATCTCAACTCCCCGCAGAGTAAAACAAGATTCAGCAATACTTTCCCCAAGCAGAGTTGGTTCCCCGTTGATCCTGAAAGGACACAACATTCCCCGGCAGGTCTTAAAGCTCTTCCCCAGTAGATTCTGCAAGCTTATCCCCTGCGGAGTACGGACGTCTCTCCCGAGTTTATTTAGAGTTATTTCCTCACAAGGACTTATAACTGGGTTATCCTCAGCTAAACCACGGAAGATCGCTCTCGGCAAAGTTCCTTCAATCCCCAGCGGAGTCTATCTTTGGTATTCCCAAGCAGAGTTTATCTTTGGAGTTCCCCAGCGGGTTTTATCATCATTATCCTCAGCGGAATCCGTCGTTAAAGTCCTCAGCAGGCCTCTCATCAAAACTTCGGCCAAATATCTCTTCCACAGAGCAATTCTCCGGCCGTTCGTCAAGGATTTATTTTCCCCAAGACGAAATTACATTCATAAACATTTTACATTTTCATACATCTTGCTTACATACATAATGAAACGCATACAACATCTCATGTTGAACATCATGATATCATGCACATCATACATCATGACATCGCATACGACTTACGTTTTTGCCTTTTCAGGAAAAAGACAATCTCAAGAACGACTACCTTCAATTGTCACAATACCAGATTCGATACCTGTATCTAGCCAGGGCACATCTGAGAGTGATCAGTTTCCAGACTCGATTCCTGTATCTAGCCAGGGCACGTCTGAAGAGTTCGAAGACTCGATTCCTGTATCCAGCCAGGGCACATCTATCAACTACAACCTCTCCAGATTCGATTCCTGTATCCAGCCAGGGCATATCTGTTGACCACGTTTCCAGACTCGATTCCTGTATCTAGCCAGGGCACGTCTGAAGAGTTTGAAGATTCGATTCCTGTATCCAGCCAGGGCATATTCATTGACGATTATTTTCAGATTCGACTCCTGTATCCAGCCAGGGCACATCTGTGAGCAACCGATTGTAGATTCGATACCTGTATCTAGCCAGGGCATATCTGCATAAGGAGATTGAAGATCAAACACCTGTAACAAGCCAGGGAAACATCAGCCTCTCCCAAATACACAAGTTCTCGCAAAGGAATCTCTTATGCGACCGACACTTCCAAATGGCATCTATAAGCCCATTCCCGACAAGGTTCTGCCATCTCTCCAAATGGCATCTATAAGCCCATTCCCGACACCACATTGTTGAGACTCCAGCATGCGAGTGCAAATTTCCGGGCACTCTAGTGTCCAATCTCCTTTTACCCTCGAGTCACGAAAGGCAAACTTGCCAATCTAACTCTTCAGGTCCAAGAAGATTGAACAGGGGCAACTGTTGTACCCCAAAATTTGCCCTCCCATTTCCTCAACATTTTCTCATCACAAGACCTTTGAAGATCAAGATACAGTTAGGGTTTCCTCTGCTCAAGACTTCTCCTTGCACTGTGGACTCAAATTAGGGTTTGTGCTTGCCTAAGGATGTTTTGACCTAAAATGCCTAAGATGACTTTCATGCTTCATGTTGGACTCCCAAGTTTACCCATGCCAAGTTTCAAGTCTTGATTCCAAGTTTTACCCAGTCAATTGGACAGTTGACCTAGAAATCAGCTGTATTGGGGGAAAAGTCAACTGTGGCCAATTGACAGTCAAACCTCATGAAATTTGATCCACATCAACATTATGAACTCATATGGACCATTTGATCAAGTTTGGGTCACAATTCCACAAGAAATTTGATCAGATCACCAAAAGGGCAAAATGGTCATTTTTAGGGTTTTGACTACACAAAGGCAATTTTTGACTGTTTGACCTAGCCAATGGTAAACCAAGCTCACATATGGCCTCAAGGACTCAATGGAATTATCTTGACATGTTCATCAAGCTCAAAAGATCCCAAGTACACAAGATTGATAGTTGAATTTCCCAGTCAATTGATCAATTTTGACTGTATACTGAAAAGTCAAACTTTGACTTTTTGGTCAAAATCAAGAGTCAAGATTCATTTTTCATCAAAACATGCCAAATCATGAAACTTGTTCACCAAGAAATCACAAAATGCAAATTAGGGTTTGAAAATGGAATTTTTCATAACTTAGAATTTTTCTAAGTCATGAAAAACCCTAATTTTTTCCCAACTTTTCCCCATCTTTTCACCATGATCCATTTGGATTCAAACAAAAGTCAAAACATGAAAGTTGTAGCTTGTTGCATAATCTACAACTTTTATTCACAAAGTTTTCTCATTTGAAGCTTGTATCTCAAGTTATAATTTTTTGAATAAGGGCACTAAACCATCTTTTAACTTAGTGAAATTTGACCTATTTTGACAAGGTTTTCTACCCTACTTCAAGGCAACTTTTCATACCCTTCCACTTGGAATTTTGATTTGCATTTCAAGGATGGATTGTAGTACACATTCCAAGCTTTCCAAAATGTCCAAGAACTCATCAAACAACCTCATAACTTGAGAGATTCGAATTTCACAAGTTGGCAAAAATTCACTTTTGTTCTTCATCAAAACATGTTCATAATCTTGCCAATTTGAAATCAGTTTGCTTTATGCTTGATTACAGGTCCTTGAACCATTTCATACTCAATAATTTAATGCATATTCAATGTGCTAAGGTCATGTTCTTTGTGTTCTAACATTGCATAATGGTTTAATCCTAAACTAGATAAAGTGAAATTTCCATTTTTGAAAAGTTTAGCTTTATGTCAAGTTTGTAATCCAACAAGTACATGGAAGATCTGCTTTGCACAAGATTATGTGCATAACACACTGATCAAGAGAGGCTTATGCAGCACATTAGGAGGCCCCCTACTAACCTAAAACAACCAACTTGCTTTTGTTGCTTAAGATAGAAGAAAAGTCCATAACTTATGCCATCTCTCATATCAGCTAAGACACACAACACAAAAGCTATCAAACACATTCCATAGACAAAATCCAAGCTAACACACGAGTCCTTGCCATCTGAAACACTCTCCATCTCAAAATCACCTTGAAACTGCACAAACAGGGGAGGCCCTGCAGTTTGAGTGCAAACTCCCAATCCCTTCGAGCATTTTGATCAAAACCTGTTCCTCTACCTTCCTCACAACATATGCAAGCTAACCATGGCCTAAAACCTGATCTGTAATCCCTCTAACAGTTTCCACCATTTTCATTTTTTCCTTTTGCAGTTGAAGTTCTATAGTTTGATTCAGAAGCTCTCAAGGCAAAGTAAGCATTGAAACAGCATCCCTGGACCTCAAGGAAGCTTTTCCAATCATCACTTTGCACTGAAGGTTCCTACATTTCCAGTTTTAACTTCAACTGAACAGGTGAGTTTTTGAATTCGTATCTCTCTTATAAGGCATTGTTAGCTTTAGGTTTGTGAAGAGAACATGTCATGATCATTGCCCTGAACATGCCTATATAAGTAGATTTTATTTATATTATGTGTGTTGCAAGAATTTGATGCCTGAACTTTGAACAAAAAATAGGTTAAAATTTGGGAGAGAAGAAATTCTCTCTCATTTCTGAGAGTTAGTTCATGTTCTTTATATGTATGAAATCGTGAGATTATGCTTTACATGTTTTGTGTTGGAAGTTTGTTCAAAGGATCAAAGAATCAGGACCTTGATGTTGAAGCAAGAGGCGCGCGTTTTTGAACTCAGTCTTGGCCAAAGGTTGAAGACAGTGTCTTTTTGGGCTGGGCTTTTGAGTTATTTCTTTTCACACCCCATTTCCATGTTTACACCCCCTGAGCCCATTTGCTTATTTACTTGACTTTTTTGACTTTTTCCTTTTTGGTTGACTTTGTTTATTTTTTCTCATGACATTAAAATTTTTAAAATATTTTTCCCATCATTTTTTGTATTTATTGCATATTTATTTGTTTATTTCCTTTGTTTATATGAAATATATATATACTATTATTTAGAATAAATATAAAAATAGTGAAAATACAATTTTTATTTTTATTTATCTTCTGAAAATATTTCACACAAAAAATACTCTTTTATTTATTTTATTAAAATATTAAATAAATATTTATTTTGTATAATACATATTTAGGGTTTAATATATATATATATATATATATATATATATATATATATATGTGATTATTAATATATTTAAGACAAAAATATAAAAATACTTGATTTTTTTCACTTTTATTAATATTTGATATAAAAATACCTTTTTCCATAATACACTTCATTTTATTTTATTTTTATAAATAATAAATAAATACTTGTATTAAATTAAAAAATACCTTTTTTTCTTTAAAAATTAGGGTTTTTTACCCTAAGTTCAAAATACTCAAAAAATAATACATTTTTTATTTTCTTTTCTCTTTTACATAAATAATATTTTTTCATACATATACAAAACATTTTGTGCATCTTGCATCATTTATTTAATTTTTGTACATTATTTAAATTGCAAATACTCAATTGATGTAATAATTTAGATTTAAATTCTTGTCAATATCCCCATTTGAACATTTGTACCCCCCTTCCCATATTTGGTTTTGTAATAGCTTAGTAATTTTAATTTCGCACTTTATTGCTTTCTAATGATAACATGTTAGAATTAGGGTTTGTATGCGAAAAAACGATAAAAAATAGTTTGACCTAATACAAGATAAACAAGCATGAAAATGGACACACAAATCACACTTGCACCCCCTAGGGTATTCCACTTGTTGCCTTCAAATAAATGGGCCATATTGTATGTTGAACTTCTTTGGGCAAAGCAAACAATTTGAATGATCATAGTCCCTCGACAAAACTTTTCAAAAACAAACAAAAACAAATGATCAAGTCCCTTAAAGAAATTGCCCAAAGACATTTAACGTCGTTACAATTATGGTCTAAACGATGACCCGCGCCTGTCCCTTTCACATCCTAACACAAGGTTGCCCACCAAATACAATGGTGGAGCAAACTTGTTAAAAGGGTTAAAGTATAACAATGATCTTTTGAGAGATTTAGGAGTAGATAACTTCTTAGTTACTTGAATCAAACTTGCAAAAAAAACAAAACACTTGCCTATTCTCTAAAACCACATCTCACAACACTTTCAAAACCAACTTTCAAAAACAAATGAAAACCTTTTCAAAAGACATACACCTTTGTATACATCCCAACATGGATCATTACAAAGGTTGCCACCACATTGGTTTCTTTTCAAAACATTTTCAAACCCACACACACACTCAAGCACCATTTAAAACAATTGAAAACAAAAGGCAAGTGATCTAAGCAAGTAACTAAGAGCCCATGGATAACCATGGATAGAAAGGGTGCTAATACCTTCCCTTTCTATAATCTACTCCCCGAACCCAAGAAAACATCTCAAAAGGTTTTTGCTGTGCTTTTTAACCTTTCCTTAGGATAAAATAAAAAGTCGGTGGCGACTCTTGCTCAACCGCACATTTGCGAATACAAACGCAAAACCTCAAGTCAGTTCTCCCACCGTATCACAAACATCAACAATGCAATCAGTATAGGTCAGACGCACCCAAGAGACAGTTTACCAAGATTAACATGCCATTGTCTCAGGAATTGCAACATCTTTTGAAAGCAGAGTTGATAGCATTAAGAGATCCGCCTCAGAATACCTACACTTCCTCCCCTAAGTACAATCCTAATGCAAGATGCGCCTATATTTCCAATAGTCCCGGACATGACACAAATAGCTACTGGGCTTTGAAAAATATAATTCAAGATATGATTGACAGTAAAGAGATTGAATTTGATCCTCCCGAGATCCCAATGTGATTACCGCTCATATGCCTAAGCACGACAAAGGCATTAATGCTATTGAATATGTTTCATATGTTTCTGCCGTAAGTGAATTGACTACTCCACTCCTGATTATTAAGAAGAATATGTTGTAAGCCAATTTATTTTCGGGTTACATTGAAAGATGCTACTGCTACGCAGCTTAATCCAATGGTTGTAAACTGCTAAGAGAAGGTATTCAGCGTCTGATGGATAACCATATAATTCTAGTTGAGAAGATTCCTTTTATGGAGAATTCGTTTCAATACTTGGAGCTTGAAGAGGTATATGTAATTTCCGGTACTCCTATAAGGATCACTGCTAAAGGCCCTATGAAGATTAAGGCTGAACCTAGAGTCATTCCTTTGATAATCACCGCACCCGGACCAATCCCATACTCCTTTGAGAAGGATGTCCCTTGGAATATGGGGCTGACGTCTACTACCATGGCATCAAGCAAGAACCATTGACTGTTGAAAGTGAAGGTATTGAAGTTATTGATTCCAACATTGACAATATTGCCAAGACCAATAAAGTTACTAGAAGTTAAAGGGTTTTCTCTCCAGAAATCTCTCTGAGACTGTTGCTACACCAGTTCGTGTTACTGCTACTGATCCAATACCCGAGACTCGAGGCAAAGGACAAATGAATGAGCCTACCTAGACGGAGGCACCAAAAAAGGTTACTGCTGAAGATACCTTCAAGCAAGAAATGGAGGAGGTACTGAAAATCATCCGAAAAAGTGACTACAAGATTGTTGAATAGCTGGGGCAGACTCCCTCTAAGATATCCATGTTATCCCTATTATTGTGCTCAGAAGCCCATGCTCAGGCTTTAGTGAAGTTCTTAAAATCTGCGCATGTACCGCAAGAAATCTCTACTGGTCAATTTGAAAATTATGTTGCTAGCCTGACCACTGATAATGGACTAGGCTTTTCTGATGCTGACTTGACTCCCAAAGGAAGGAACCATAAAAATGCCATGTATGTCTCTATTGAATGTAGGGGCACTACCTTAGCTCCTGTGTTGGTTGATACAAGTTCCTCATTAAATGTTTTATCGAAGGGTGCTTTAGAAAGGCTTGATAGTGAAGGGGTTTTGCTGAAACCTAGTGACATTATGGTCAGAGCCTTTGATGGTTTGAAGAGGATGGTGCATGGAGAGGTGGATCTCCTGATCAAAGTAGGTTTGTAGGTCTTCAACTATACCTTCTATGTGATGGAAATTCATCCAGCCTATTCTTGTTTACTTGGACGCCCCTAGATTCATAGGGCAGGCGCTGTCACTTCCACTCTACATCAAAAGCTGAAATATCTCGTGAAAGGAAAGGTTGTCACGGTTTGCGGTGAAGAAGAGTACATTGTAAGTCACTTGAACTCGTTCAAGTATGTTGAATTGGACGGAAAATTCATCAAGACTCCCTGCCAGACTTTTGAAATTATTCCCCGGACAACTACCTCTACTAAAGACGTTTCTGCTATTCCTAAGGGTACCAGGTTTCTGCCCAGAATGTCTTCTCGGAAGGATGTAAGAGCTGTGGTAGAAGAAGGTGGTTGTACTACTTGGGGTCAGCTTCCTGACATTCCTTACAAGTTTGACAAATTTGGTTTGGCTTTCACTACAGAGGCTCAGAGGGATGTTCGTCGTGCTCGTGCTATAAGACCATCATTCCGCGTCAGTAACAATGGATTCAACACGGTAGAAGATGCTAACAGTGACTATGACCTAGACAGCTGGATTTTTCCCATCATCAGTAACAGGCTCATCAATTAAAATAATGAAGGCGTTATACCAATCTCCTTTAGTCAGGATTAAATGCTATTTTCTATTTCTTTTTTCTTTCAAAGTTTTAGCTATGTAATTTTAAACAATAACTTTAAGCCTTGTGCCTTACCCGGGGCACGATGGTCCATTTGTTAGGGTTGTCATTTCATCAACATATTTTCATTCAACAAGTCATTGGGAGTTTGCATTCAAATTTTGCTCTCTTTGTCTTTCTTTTACTCTATTACACTTTCGAAATAGCTATATGTTCTTACACACACCCATGCAACAAATTGCAGATTCACATCCACTCTGGATCCCATTGATCATAAATCTACTATTGCCACTTATGACTTTGAAAATATGATCTACCAAGCCGAGGATGAAGGCGAGGAAGATTGTGAAGTAGTTGGAGAGTTTTCCAGACTATTAATGCAAGAGGAAAAGGCTATACAACTGTATGAAGAGCCAGTTGAGGTTGTGAACTTGGGTATTGAAGAAGACAAGAAAGAAGTCAAGATAAGTGCCAACCTAGAAGACCGTTTCAAGAACAGATTAATCCAGATGTTGCGTGACTATGTTGAGATCTTTGTTTGGTCATACGAAGACATGCCAGGACTTGATATTGATATTGTGGTTCATTGTCTACCGATGAAATAAGGTTATTTTCCAATAAAACAAAAGGTCCGTCGTATACGTCCCGAGATGTCCAAAAAGATCAAGGTTAAGGTTATGAAGCAATTCAACACATGTTTCTTAGCTGTTAAGTCATATCCTCAGTGGGTTGAAAATGTGGTGTCAGTACCTAAAAAGGAGACAAAGTGCGTATGTGTGTAGACTACACGGATCTGAACAGGGCAAGCCCCAAAAATGACTTTCCGCTGTCGCATATTGATGTTCTGGTTGAAAATACTGCTCAACATAAAGTATTTTCTTTCATGGATGGTTTCTCAGGTTATAATCAGATCAAGATGGCACCTGAAGACATAGAGAAGACTACCTTTGTCACACAATGGAGTACTTTCTGTTACAAGGTTATGCTTTTCGGTTTGAAGAACGCTGGCGCAACATACCACCGTTCTATGGTAGATTTGTTCGATGACATGATACATCATGAGATATAGGTTTACATCAACAACATGATAGCCAGGTCTCAGGCTGAAGAAGAACATCTTGACCACCTACACAAGCTATTTGAGAGACTGAAGAAGTACAAGCGAAGGTTGAATCTGAACAAATGCACCTTTGGGATGAGATCCGGTAAACTCTTAGGTTTCATTGTTAATGGTAAAGGTATTGAGGTTGATCCTGCCATGTCTCAGATTGAAGAAGAACATCTTGACCACCTACACAAGCTGTTTGAGAGTCTGAAGAAGTACATGTGGAGGTTGAATCTAAACAAATGCACCTTTGGGGTGAGATCCGGTAAACTCTTAGGTTTCGTCGTCAGTGGTAAAGGTATTAAGGTTGATCCAGCCAAGGTCAAATCCATTCAAGAAATGCTAGCTCCCCGTACTGAGAAGGAAGTCAGAGGTTTCTTAGGACGATTGAACTACATTGCCAGATTTATTTCCCATTTGACCGCTACTTGTGAGCCGATCTTCAAGTTGCTGAAGAAAGATGAAGTAGTAAAGTGGAATGATGATTGTTAGATAGCTTTCAACAAAATCAAGGAATACCTCCAGGAGCCTCCAATTCTGATGCCACCGGTTGAAGGAAGACCTCTGATCATGTACCTAACAGTGTTAGAGAATTTAATGGGGTGTGTACTGGGGCAACATGACGAGTCTGGTTGAAAAGAGCATGCAATATACTACCTTAGCAAAAAGTTTACCGTCTATGAAACAAGATACTCACTGCTCGAGAAAACTTGTTACGCTTTAGCATGGTCTGCTCGCTGACTAAGACAATATATATTGACTCATACTACCATGTTGATCTCTAAGATGGATCCCATAAAATACATATTCGAGAAGCCCGCTCTCTCCAGAAGGATAGTGTTGTACCCCAAAATTTTCCCTCCTCTTTTTCACGAGAAATCACAGCTCCGAGTTTTTCCTGATTTTTCAGATGGGCTTAAGAATCGGTCAAACAGACTTTTCTTATCAGTCAAACAAAATTAGGGTTTCCATTAACTTTCGAATCAGTTCAAGCAGATTGTTAGGGTTTGGTTGAGTTTGGCTCAGGGTTTGATCAGGCGGGCGTTTCTTTGACAGTAAATCAAGAATTAGGGTTTGCACGCGCATTTTCAGAAGAATTTGAATCCACAGTGTCTTAATTGGCTATCACACTGCTTTGACGCCTGTTCAAGATTTCAGTTTGTTTCTCAAAACCTGAACCTATGGGAAAGCAGCTGAGGCTTCTGATTGAAAATTTGTAGTTTTGGTTTAATCAAGTGAAGTGAAAGGCGTATGGACGTTTGTTTGTTTAGCTGTGCAATTGGTTAACTGACATGCCGGGCTTATTGCTGGTTAAAGCAGGGTTTGTGAGACTACAACGTTATTAATTATTTATCTTATCTAAGTTAGAATAATTGGGATGTACTTCCAGCTATTTTAATTCAAGAAACTTAAATAATTAAATAGACAGTGAAATAGAGAATTATCTGACAAAAGGACTTTTATTTATTTTTAATTATTGGTACAAGTGTTATTTAAATACAGTAATTTTATTTACAGTATTTATAATAATGTTTATTACAAATGATTAAAATAAAATAAAGCTATATCCTAAGTGTCTTGAAATCTTCATCTGCTACTGCTGCTTCCCTTGCCCCAACTGATATTTACCTGCAAAGACAGAAAAAAAGAGAAGTCAAACACAGATGAATTTGGAAAAGTATTTTTCAGACAGTTAATAAAAAACTCATCATTAAAGGTGTTGGCCAGAATCAGTTTGTTCGTCCTCTCTGCAAATCGCAAGAAGATGTCTCTTCTTGGTTCACAAAGAGGAAAGCAAATTATTTACAAGCATATGAATTAATCAAATACAAAGCTGCATAAATTCAAATTGGAAAAAAAGGCAAACCAAACTGAAATGCCAAACAAACTGCATAAGTGCAAACCATCCAAGAGGCAATTCAAACTGTCAAAGAAACTAAACCAAGTTGCATTGTCAAACTGAAAATACCAAACTAAGTCACAAGTACAAAACTGTCAAAAGCTGTCAAAGAAGCTTTCAATAAAGCTTTCAACAAGTACACAAAAGCAATGCAGAAAATCTGGAGGTAAGAAGATATGCAGAGGAAAGACAAAATGCAAGCAAACTTGTAAAAGCTTTTTTCATCATTTTTTGGCCAAAACCTTTTCAGAAAATAAGCACTTTAAGCAATATAATATGCTTTTTCTGTGGAGAGAGAAAGAGAGAGAAGTAGAAGGCTCTTACAGTTTTGCAGGCTTAGAGATAGATAAATATAACAGATTAACACTGTTAAGGGGGGGGGGGGGGCAGAACACATAGAGAGAAAAGAGAACACAAAACTGTAAACACTCTTCAACAGGCCTAAAAAAACCTGTTACAGCCTTCCAAGCTTGTATCCTAAGCAAGCAAACAACAGAACCTGCCTCAAAATTTCAAAACAACCAAAAACCTTGAAGCCTGTTCAAGAAGCCTGTATAAACACAACCTGCATAAACTTCAACAAACTAACAAGCTCAGTAAACTGCAAGCCCTGAAGCCTACATAACAGAACCTTCCTTAAACTTATTTAAACACGAAGCCAAAGCCTCAGTAGCCTGCATAAAACACAAGCCCCAGCCTGCTTGAACAAGAAGCCTAAAAGCTTGTTCATCCTCAAGCCTGTACCAAACAAACTGTACAATAAGCAAGCATAACAAGCACAAACCCTGAAGCCTAAGGCAACAAGCCCTGAAGCTGTAGACACATAGCCCAAAAATCTGTACCATACAAACCTGTCTCAAGCCTGTCAAAACCTATATCCTAAAAAACATTTAACCTGCCTTCAAGATCAAGTAACCAAACTCAAAGCAAAGCCAAAAAGCCCTCAGAACGAATTCATCATAGGGCCAACATCAACATATCAGTAGCAACAGTAGCAAATACCCTCAGAATCAAATTCAACATTAAAAATCATCAAAAAAATCCAAGCCTCTCAGAACCAAGGTTCATCATTGAGAAACAAAGCCAAGAGAAAAATAAGTTATCAGAAAAACAAGAAGCACAAGCAATCTCAGAATTATCATCATCAAGTTATCAGAAAAAACAAGAAGCAAAAGCATCTCAGAGCTATCATCATCAAGCAATCAGAAGAAGAAAAGAAGAGAGGAACTCAGCCCTAGGGTTTTCAGAAGCATAATACTCATCACAAAACCATTCAAAAGAAAGATACGAGGTTACCAGCAAGCTCTCGTCATCATACTCCCTCGCCTTGGCCTCCTAAGACGCCTCCTGTCCAAGTTCTCCTCCTCCTTTCCAAAAAGCAGAACCAGGGTATAAATTCTCCTTCCCTTTTCTTTTTTACACCTCACACAAACATAAACAACACAGAAGATCAGAATAGGTAAAAGTTCAAGAGCATGCATGAAAACCCTAAAACATAAAACAGAAACCGATACCTTTTCTTGTCACCCCCTGAGCAACTGTGGAGAGAAGAGATGGAGGTATCGCGTCTGGTGGCCTAAGGCTTGAGGAGCATCATAAGCCACGGTGGAGAAGGATGAAGAGGCGAAGAAGAGAAGCTGTGCCGTTCGTTCAAAACTGTAACCCTAGGTTCTGGAACAAAACAAAGTGAACCCTAAACAAAATTGTCAAACGCGTTTTGGGCTTGCTCCTTGATCCAACCCCTAAGCCCAATTCCGAAATTGGCTCTTACACCCCCTTCTTGTGTTTATCTATTTTCTTTATTTTGTTTTCTTGGGCCAAGCACACCCTTTTTAAGCCCATTTAATTTTCTTTCTATTTTTTTTCTCATGTTTACAAATTAATGCTAACACTTTCATCACTTTGTTTTCTTTTTTTAAATAACTTAAATTCCTAATTCTTTTTGGTAAATAAAATAATACATTTTGTTTTAAAACTTTTGTTTAGTTAAACTTTTCATATAAGCCTTTTTTTAAAAAACATTAACTAAAATACATGAATAATAGTTTTCTTAAACATTTTTCTTTTCTTTTCTTTAAAACTTTTGTTTATATATAATTAACAAAAATACAAAAATAATAAAATACTTAATAAATACATTAGGTTAACATTTTTATCATGTGTAAATAATCATGTGCATCTTACATTACTTTTGATTCTCTTTTTATCCTTATACTTTGCTATATTTTTACATTGAGAATGCGATGATTCGATTTGGTTGTAAATAATATTTGGACACTACTATCCTGATAAGACTCATCCCCATTTGTAAATATTTGTACCCCCATCCCCAGATACTTATTTGTAATAGCTTAGACTTTAAATTCTCGCAATTTATCGCTTTCTATATACTGTATAGTAATTAGGGTTTGTATGCGAAGATTCAAAATCAACCGCTAGATAACCTAATACAAGACAAATGCATGAAAATCAATACACAATTCACACTTGCACCTCTAGGGTAATCCCGCCTGTTGCCTCGGAAAATGCAATCATGTCCCTTGAGTATGAGACACTCTAGTAAACGTCCCTTCGATAGACAAAGATCGTTAGTCCCTCGATGACCCTCGATGTTGCCTTTGATAAAACGATCTCGTCCCTTACAAAAATTGCTAGAGCGTCTCACAAGTTGCCTTCAATGATTGTATACGATGACCCGCGCCTGTCCCGTTAACATCCTAACGCAAGGTTGTTCACCAAATACAATGGTGAAATAACACTGTTAAAAGGGTTAAAACATAAGAAAGATCTTTGAGTAAAATAGGGTAGACAAACTCTTAGTTACTTGGTCAAACTTGCAAAACACACTTGCCATTTTCAAACACACTTCACAAACACAACTTCCAAAACAACTTTCAAAACAACTTTCAAAACATTGAAACATCTTTTCAAAAAGACAAACACCTTTGTAAAACATTCGAGTAAAGAATTGTTACAATGGTTGCCTAGACAAGGCATCTTTTTCAAAACATTTTCAAAACCACACACAAAGCACCATTTCAAACAATTGAAAAGCAAAGGCAAGTGATCTAAAACAAGTAACTAAGAGCCCATGGATAACCATGGATGAAAAGGGTGCTAGCACCTTCCCTTTTCATAATCTACCCCCCGAACCCACAAAAACATCTCAAAGGTCTTTCATGTGCTTTTTGACCTTTCCTTAGGATAAATAAAAAATCGGTGGCGACTCTTGCTAAACTGAACAAGTGCGAATACAAACGCAAAACTTCAAGTCAGTTCTCCCACCGTATCACAGAACTGGCGACTCTGCTGGGGATTATTTCTAAAAGTGGGGTTACCTTAGGGTTTTAGATCACCTTTACATGCTTGCTTTGATTGCTTTGATTGCTTTACTTTTTGGGTCCTTGCTTGGGTTTGTTGTAAATCCTACACCCGGATTTGGGGGCACCTTTTTAAGTAAATAGCAATAAACTGTGAGGGAACTGTGTGGGGTATACCGACATGGTTGAAGCAGTAGCTATGTTAGTGTGACATATTTGTGAGTACCGGTAGCCCTTGAGTAGTCAAGGAGAATACGGGGCCGCTGAGTGATGTCATGAAGCACTAACGAACTCTTAGAACCTTACTTGACCATCTTGGCCTTTTTAGGGGTAGTGAGATAACCGACTTTGGTGCAGTCCAAAGTTGGTAGATACTCGATACTACACTCATTGAGGATTGTTTTCTTGGGATATTTTGGTCGCCAGTTAAGTGGCTAAACCAAAACAATGAACACAGAAAATAATCCAGTGATATTGAGCTCCTTAGAACCCGGTTTCTATTCTAGGACAGGATGAGCCAACTAACTTCAAGAGGGTACTTACCTACGAACCCCATGCAAGCCTAAACCTAAGGACTTGTTTGCTTTGTGTGAATATGATTGCCTGTATATATATATATACTTGCTTACTTTTGCATACATGTACATAACATCATAACATCATACCATAACATTTTCAATAACCATTTCAAGGATCTCGAGGGTCTTTTGATGCAGGGTCACGTTGAACCAGACGTCTACCAAGGGGCAAGAGGTTTTCTCCTCTAAACAAATGCCATCAAAGATCAAGTGCAACAACTTGAATCAGGGGCTATGACCCACTCGACATGGTGAGCTTGATTCTTGTGGAAAGACATCCACTGATACAAAGTTCTCCAATCAAAGATGTTGATCAAAGTTCAACCTCTAACATTTTCTTGTGTCTACCCCGAGAGATTCTTGAAAACATTGCATACATATATCACACATATCATTACATAACAGGTTTCTCCCATACAGGTCTCCTTATCTTCCTACTGTTTATTTCAGTAAGATGGATATGGAACAAATGGTGAAAGATCTCCAAGCTCAAAATGCTCAATTCCAACAAATGCTTCTGGCTATGGGTAAAGGGCAAGAGGATCTGAAAGCTCTCCTTCTCAAAGACAAGAAGAAGAAGTCCAAGAAGGCAACGAGCATCCTGAACTTGAGCAGAAGACCTGAAACCCTAGATCTTTCAACTCCACCCAGCATAGGGGTCAGTCTTGAAGAAGACCACAATTTGGAGATCAATGATGTTGAAGCTGACTACTCCGAAGAACAATATCCTCCCGCTGATGACAAGTACAAACAATTGGAGGATCGCCACAATGCTATGGAGGTTCAACAAATACCTGGCTTGGATTTAGGAGACATGGGTTTGGTTTCTGGATTAGTCATCCCACCAAAGTTCAAAGTCCCTACCTTTACCCTGTACGATGGAGTCTCTTGCCCTAAGATGCACTTAAAATCTTATGTCCGCAAGATTCAGCCATACATGACTGATCCAAAGCTTTGGATCCATTTCTTCCAAGAAAGCCTGGTAGGGACTCAACTCGAGTGGTTCTATCAATTGGAGAGTTCTCACATCCACACCTGGAAGGACTTAGATGTTGCTTTTTATAAGCAGTATCAGTACAATGCTGATCTTGCACCAACTCGCGTGCAATTGCAGAACATGACCATGGGTTCTGACGAGAGCTTCAAAGGTTATGCCCAAAAGTGGAGAGATCTGGCTGGTAGGGTGTAACCCCCTTTAACTGACAGAGAGCTGATTAACATCTTCATGGGAACTTTGACAGGGCCTTTCTTCAACCACTTAATTGGAAGCTCCTCAGCCAGGTTCACTGAGCTAGTACTGACCGGTGAAAGGGTCGAAGCTGGCATCAAAAGTGGGAAAATCCAAGGAGCTACTCCCTCTGATGCTCAGAAAATTCCCCACAATGGGAAGAAAGAGTCCAATGCAGTGACTGGTCAAAAGAGTCGTCATGATCAACATGTAGGGGCAATCTTGATCTCTGATCTCACGACTGTTCAACAAAGACAGAGCAAGAGGCGTAGGGTAAGATATCAAGAAAGGCAGTATACTGACATCAACATGCCTTTGTCTCAAGCATTACAACATTTGCTGAAGTTGAAGCTAATCATGCTAAAGGATCCTCCTCAAAATCCTGATACTTCCTCTTCCAAGTATAACCCGAGTGTGAGTTGTGCCTACCATTCTAACAGTCCTGGACATGACACCGACAGCTGTTGGACTTTGAAGAACAAGATTCAAGACTTGATTGATGCCAAGGAGATCAAGTTTGACCCTCCGGAGACTCTAGCATAATCACTGCTCCTTTGACGAATCATTGAGAACATCTTTGTTTCATTTGAATTTTCAAGTTGTAATCTCTTTGTTATTCAAACAATTATCTATTAATGTCAAACTTTGTTTCATTAATGCATTGCATATGTTTGTCTTGATTTGATCCACTCATTTTCATTGCACTTGAACTATGCTTTCTACTTTCTTTATGACATTTAACTCTTGCTAAAAAGCTACAAGCCTTTAGAGGGAGGATGACGAAACAATACCGTAATCTCATACAGTATGCTTTTGAACAGACCCCGCTGATGATGTACATGCCTTTCTTTCAAATCCAAAACACTGGAGTTATAAGGAAGATAATCCCTAGTCAACCCCTTCGAGCCAAAGAAGTAGGAGTTTTCTGTTCTAAACAAATTGAAACCTTTGATTTAAACCTGGGGCAGGATAGTCTCTCAGTTAATTCAAAAAAGATGCGCATTAAAGTCGCCAACTCTCAGTTCGTAATACAAACGAATGGCATCAAAAAAACATTCATCTGGAACCAAAAGATAGTGATGGTTCCTTATCTCATAGGCAGTCAATCTCTCAAAAGAGAAAAGCCCACTAAGCCAAAACCTATAAAGGAGGCTTAAGAAAGCCGGGGCATCCCGCTGACTGTAATCTCGAAAACAGGAACGGTCAGGCAAAAGTTAGGGATAACGAATCAAAAGGACGAGGTCATTACAAATCCTCAATAACATGAAAAATGTTGCAAAAAAAAGAAAGAAAAATGACTGCCTTCCAAAATTCAATTGGTGTGAACCATCACCAAAAAGTCATTCCAAACTCATTTGGAGTTCAAACGCACAATTAACTGAGTTTAGGATTAAAGAACATTACGAAGAGCGGGTGGGTACAAATATGCTTTGAGCCTTTATCCTTTGTTTCTTAAACCATGAACCAAGCCACGTTACAACCCTTTAAAAGTCCTAATTGAAGCATGGGTTAGTTCGAAAGCATACTGTTACAAAAGGTATCCTGACTCCTGTAAGGTTTTGCTCTAAATCTTGTGTTGAATTTGTCTTATAAAAAGTTTTCTGCTAAAAAACGCATTTTTCAAAAACTTCAAGACAGACATAAACTTCGCATTACTTGAATATCATTGTTTGCATTTGGCTATTTGTTTGACAGCGGAGAAATTCACACAACGAATATCCAGTGAACAAAAGCCCTCTCAGTGAGCAAAATCACTTCAAAAAGGATGACACTTCCATTGACAAATCTCCTATCAACAAGGGGGCATGACATCTCACTATCCAGTTAACCTGGGGCAGTCCAGTCAAGATTTCAACAGATCTTTCAAAGTTCAATTAGCCAGGGGCAGTCCAGTCAAGATTTCAACAGATCTTTCAAAGTTCAGTGAACCTGGGGCAGTCCAGTCAAGATTTAAACAAATCTCTCAATTATAGATTAACCTGGGACAAGTCTCTGTCACCATCACTTGTGGCATTTAAACGTCAATCTCATCAAAGGGTTACGTGCAGCCCAAGTGTCCTGGCAATATCACAAGCATATGATACTAGGGGTAGTGATGAAACCTCTCAGAAATCTTTCTGAACAGAAGTTCAAGCGTCCTCGTGAAGTTTGTCACCTCTCTAAGCAGACCTGCAGTCAAGGATTTACTTTCCCCGGCAGCAGTCAAAGATTCCTTCATCTTTTGGAGTAGTAATCATCAAAGATTCCTTCATCTTTTGGAGTAATAATCGTCAAAGATTCCTTCATCTTTTGGAGTAGTAATCGTCAAAGATTCCTTCATCTTTTGGGGTAGTAATCGTCAAAGATTCCTTCATCTTTTGAAGTAGTAATCGTCAAAGATTCCTTCATCTTTTGGAGTAGTAATCGTCAAAGATTCCTTCATCTTTTGGAGTAGTAATCGTCAAAGATTCATTCATCCTTTGGAGTAGTAATTGTTAAAATTTCCTTCGTCACCTGCTGGAAGTTACAACCACCAACAAGATAACGGACAAATGAAGCTCCTAAAAATCTGTTTCTCTCAAGAATGAAGACTCTCATCCTTGAAACCTCAGAAGATTGGTATACTCCCAATTTATGACCCTTAACAGAATGAAGACTCTCAACCCCAGTAGATTGGCATACACCCAAGCTCCTGATATCCCCAACAGAATGAAGATTCTCATTCTCAAAGTGGCATACAACCTAAACCTGAACTTCTTCCAGACAGGGATAAGCTTTTCAGAATCCTGAGTTTTACTCTCCAACAGGATAGCTGCTTTTCAACAGTATGGCTATTCTTATCCCCTAAGCAGAATGAAGACTCTCATTCTCAGTTCCTCACAGAGTATTCAGATATTCTCCAGTGAAGATCTCCTCAAGACAGGAATCCCCTGTAGATTGGCATACAACCCAAGATCCTGATTCCCCAACAGCGGTCCCAGGACTTCTCATTTTCAACGATCAAAGGATTTTCAATCCCCTGCAGCAGTCAAGGATTTGCTTTCCCTGGCAGCAGTCAAAGATTTCATTATCCAGGATTCGTCTTCCTCAGCAAGACAGCTACTCAGCTTACATGCGCATCCATTACATTCATATCATAAACATTGATGAAACGCAATTCATTGCATCATACATATCATACAACATAACTTTGTGTTTAGCTAACATTTTGTCCTTTTCAGGATAAGAATAAAAGGCTATCATTAACAAATTCAGATGCAGTTTTACACGGACTCATCATCAGGAAACCCTACACCGGTTCCTTCTCAAATTTAGATACAGTTTTACACGGACTCATCATCAGGAAACCCTACACCGGTTCCTTCTCAAATTCAGATACAGTTTTACACGGACTCATCATCAGGAAACACTACACCGGTTCCTTCTCAAATTCAGATGCAGTTTTACACAGACTCATCATCAGGAAACCCTACACCGTTTCCTTTTCTTTCCAAGATGAAGTTTTACACGGACTCATCATGAGGAAACCCTACACCAGTTCCTTCTCAAATTCAGATGCAGTTTTACACGGACTCATCATCAGGAAACCCTACACAGGTTCCTTCTTTCAACTTACCAAATTACAATTCAACAATCATTCTTGGATGGCATCTACAAGCCCATATCCAACAAGATACAATCACCTTCAGATGGAATCTATAAGCCCATCCTCCTACCAACAATTTCCAGATGGCATCTCTAAGCCCATCCCCCGACAAGATTCTGTCACATTTCCAGATGGCATCTCTAAGCCCATCTCCAAATGGCATCTTTAAGCCTATTCCCCCAAAATACGCTTTAACGAGTGCAAATTTTTCGGGCACTCTAGTGTCCAATCTCCTTTTACCCTCGAGTCGCGAAAGGCAAAAACTGCCAATCTAACTCTTCAGGTTCAAGAAGATTGAACAGGGGAAACTGTTGTACCCCAAAATTTGCCCTCCTCTTTTTCACGAGAAATCACAGCTCCGAGTTTTTCCTGATTTTTCAGATGGGCTTAAGAATCGGTCAAACAGACTTTTCTTATCAGTCAAACAAAATTAGGGTTTCCATTAACTTTCGAATCAGTTCAAGCAGATTGTTAGGGTTTGGTTGAGTTTGGCTCAGGGTTTGATCAGGCGGACGTTTCTTTGACAGTAAATCAAGAATTAGGGTTTGCACGTGCATTTTCAGAAGAATTTGAATCCATAGTGTCTTAATTGGCTGTCACATTGCTTTGACGCCTGTTCAAGATTTCAGTTTGTTTCTCAAAACCCGAACCTATGGGATAGCAGCTGAGGCTTCTGATTGAAAATTTGCAGTTTTGGTTTAATCAAGTGAAGTGAAAGGCGTATGGACGTTTGTTTGTTTAGCTGTGCAATTGGTTAACTGACATGTCAGGCTTATTGCTGGTTAAAGCAGGGTTTGTGAGACTACAACGTTATTATATTTATCTTATCTAAGTTAGAATAATTGGGATGTACTTCCAGCTATTTTAATTCAAGAAACTTAAATAATTAAATAGACAGTGAAATAGAGAATTATCTGACAAAAGGACTTTTATTTATTTTTAATTATTGGTACAAGTGTTATTTAAATACAGTAATTTTATTTACAATATTTATAATAATGTTTATTACAAATGATTAAAATAAAATAAAACTATATCCTAAGTGTCTTGAAATCTTCATCTGCTACTGCTGCTTCCCTTGCCCCAACTGATATTTACCTGCAAAGACAGAAAAAAAAGAAGTCAAACACAGATGAATTTGGAAAAGTATTTTTCAGACAGTTAATCAAAAACTCATCATTAAAGGTGTTGGCCGAAATCAGTTTGTTCGTCCTCTCTGCAAATCGCAAGAAGATGTCTCTTCTTGGTTCACAAAGAGGAAAGCAAATTATTTGCAAGCATATGAATTAATCAAATACAAAGATGCATAAATTCAAATTGGCAAAAAAGGCAAACCAAACTGAAATGCCAAACAAACTGCATAAGTCCAAACCATCCAAGAGGCAATTCAAACTGTCAAAGAAACTAAACCAAGTTGCATTGTCAAACTGAAAATACCAAACTAAGTCACAAGTACAAAACTATCAAAAGCTATCAAAGAAGCTTTCAATAAAGCTGTCAACAAGTACACAAAAGCAATGCAGAAAATCTGGAGGTAAGAAGATATGCAGAGGAAAGACAAAATGCAAGCAAACTTGTAAAAGCTTTTTTCATCATTTTCTGGCCAAAACCTTTTCAGAAAATAAGCAATTTAAGCAATATAATATGCTTTTTCTGTGGAGAGAGAAAGAGAGAGAGAAGTAGAAGGCTCTTACAGTTTTGCAGGCTTAGAGATAGATAAATATAACAGATCAACACTGTTAAGGGGGGCAGAACACATAGAGAGAAAAGAGAACACAAAACTGTAAACACTCTTCAACAGGCCTAAAAAAACCTGTTACAGCCTTCCAAGCTTGTATCCTAAGCAAGCAAACAACAGAACCTGCCTCAAAATTTCAAAACAACCAAAAACCTTGAAGCCTGTTCAAGAAGCCTGCATAAACACAACCTGCATAAACTTCAACAAACTAACAAGCTCAGTAAACTGTAAGCCCTGAAGCCTACATAACAGAACCTGCCTTAAACTTATTCAAACACGAAGCCAAAGCCTCAGTAGCCTGCATAAAACACAAGCCCCAGCCTGCTTGAACAAGAAGCCTAAAAGCTTGTTCATCCTCAATCCTGTACCAAACAAACAGTACAATAAGCAAGCATAACAAGCACAAACCCCGAAGCCTAAGGCAACAAGCCCTGAAGCTGTAGACACATAGCCCAAAAATCTGTACCATAAAAACCTGTCTCAAGCCTGTCAAAACCTATATCTTAAACAACATTCAACCTGCCTTCAAGATCAAGTAACCAAACTCAAAGCAAAGCCAAAAAGCCCTCAGAACAAATTCATCATAGGGCCAACATCAACATATCAGTAGCAACAGTAGCAAATACCCTCAGAATCAAATTCAACATTAAAAATCATCAAAAAAATCCAAGCCTCTCAGAACCAAGGTTCATCATTGAGAAACAAAGCCAAGAGAAAAAGAAGTTATCAGAAAAACAAGAAGCACAAGCAATCTCATAATTATCATCATCAAGTTATCAGAAAAAACAAGAAGCAAAAGCATCTCAGAGCTATCATCATCAAGCAATCAGAAGAAGAAAAGAAGAGAGGAACTCAGCCCTAGGGTTTTCAGAAGCATAATACTCATCACAAAACCATTCAAAAGAAAGATACGAGGTTACCAGCAAGCTCTCGTCATCATACTCCCTCGCCTTGGCCGCCTAAGACGCCTCCTGTCCAAGTTCTCCTCCTCCTTTCCAAAAAGCAGAACCAGGGTATAAATTCTCCTTCCCTTTTCTTTTTTACACCTCACACAAACATAAACAGCACAGAAGATCAGAATTGGTAAAAGTTCAAGAGCATGCATGAAAACCCTAAAACATAAAACAGAAACCGATACCTTTTCTTGTCACCCCCCTGAGCAACTGTGGAGAGAAGAGATGGAGGCATCGCGTCTGGTGGCCTAAGGCTTGAGGAGCATCAGAAGCCACGGTGGAGAAGGATGAAGAGGCGAAGAAGAGAAGCTGTGCCGTTCGTTCAAAACTGTAACCCTAGGTTCTGGAACAAAACAAAGTGAACCCTAAACAAAATTTTCAAACGCGTTTTGGGCTTGCTCCTTGATCCAACCCCTAACCCCAATTCCGAAACTGGCTCTTACACCCCCTTCTTGTGTTTATCTATTTTCTTTATTTTGTTTTCTTGGGCCAAGCACACCCTTTTTTAAGCCCATTTAATTTTCTTTCTATTTTTTTCTCATGTTTACAAATTAATGCTAACATTTTCATCACTTTGTTTTCTTTTTTTAAATAACTTAAATTCCTAATTCTTTTTGGTAAATAAAATAATACATTTTTTTTAAAACTTTTGTTTAGTTAAACTTTTCATATAAGCCCTTTTTAAAAAACATTAACTAAAATACATGAATAATAGTTTTCTTAAACATTTTTCTTTTCTTTTCTTTAAAACTTTTGTTTATATATAATTAACAAAAACACAAAAATAATAAAATACTTAATAAATACATTAGGTTAACATTTTTATCATGTGTAAATAATAATGTGCATCTTATATTACTTTTGATTCTCTTTTTATCCTTATACTTTGCTATATTTTTACATTGAGAATGCGATTATTTGATTTGGTTGTAAATAATATTTGGACACTACTATCCTGATAAGACTCATCCCCATTTGTAAATATTTGCACCCCCATCCCCGATACTTATTTGTAATAGCTTAGACTTTAAATTCCCGCAATTTATCGCTTTCTATATACTGTATAGTAATTAGGTTTTGTATGCGAAGATTCAAAATCAACCGCTAGATAACCTAATACAAGACAAATGCATGAAAATCAATACACAATTCACACTTGCACCTCTAGGGTAATCCCGCCTGTTGCCTCGGAAAATGCAATCATGTCCCTCGAGTATGAGACACTCTAGCAAACGTCCCTTCGATAGACAAAGATCGTTAGTCCCTCGATGACCCTCGATGTTGCCTTCGATAAAACGATCTCGTCCCTTACAAAAATTGCTAGAGCGTCTCACAAGTTGCCTTCAATGATTGTATACGATGACCCGCGCCCGTTCCGTTAACATCCTAACACAAGGTTGTTCACCAAATACAATGGTGAAACAACACTATTAAAAGGGTTAAAACATAAGAAAGATCTTTGAGTAAAATAGGGTAGACAAACTCTTAGTTACTTGGTCAAACTTGCAAAACACACTTGCCATTTTCAAACACACTTCACAAACACAACTTCCAAAACAACTTTCAAAACATTGAAACATCTTTTCAAAAAGACAAACACCTTTGTCAAACATTCGAGTAAAGAATTGTTACAATGGTTGCCTAGACAAGGCATCTTTTTCAAAACATTTTCAAAACCACACACAAAGCACCATTTCAAACAATTGAAAAGCAAAGGCAAGTGATCTAAAACAAGTAACTAAGAGCCCATGGATAACCATGGATGAAAAGGGTGCTAGCACCTTCCCTTTTCATAATCTACCCCCCGAACCCACGAAAACATCTCAAAGGTCTTTCCTGTGCTTTTTGACCTTTCCTTAGGATAAATAAAAAGTCGGTGGTGACTCTTGCTAAACCAAACAAGTGCGAATACAAACGCAAAACTTCAAGTCAGTTCTCCCACCGTATCACAGATAGCCAGATGGAAAATCGTCTCGAATAATATGACATTCAATACACTACTCAGAAAGTAATCGAAGGCATGTACTGGCAGATCATTTGGCTCATCAAGCCGTAGGTGACTATCAATCTATGAATTTCGAGTTTCCGAATAAGAATATTATGCTAGTCAAAGATTATGAAAATCCTGGACTGTATGAAGGACCTGAGCTTGGATCCCAATGAACTTTTGTTTTCGATGGAGCTTCTAACGCGCTTGGCAACAAAAACAGTACTGTGATTATCTCTCCCAGGGGTTTTCATACACCCTTCACCGCCAGATTATGCTTTGACTGTACCAACAACATGGCCGAGTATGAAGTGTGCATCATGGGTATCAAAGATATTACTGACATGAGAATCAAGTTCTTGGATGTGTATGGGGACTCAGCCCTAGTGATCAATCAGATTAAGGGAGAATGGGATACGAAGCATCCAAATCTCATTCCTTATTGAGAGCATGTATTGACATTAATTATGTACTTCGAGGAGATCACTTTTGAGCATATCCCACGAGAAGAGAATCAGTTAGCATATGAATTGGCTACCATGTCATCTATGTTTAAAGTCCAATGAGACAATGAAGCTCCTCGAACCACTATTGAAAAGCTAGACGAACCAGCATATTGCTACGAAGTTGATACTAATGGAGTAAAGGAAAAGCCTTGGTACAACGAAGTGAAAAGATACCTCGAAGCTCAAGAGTACCCTGAAGGGGCGTCTATTAAGGACAATAAATTTCTACGGAAGTTCTCTGCCAAGTTCTTTCTGAGCAATGGAAGTTTGTACAAGCGTAATCACGATTCAACTTTGCTTCGTTGTATAGACAAGAAGGAAGTTGAGAAGATTATGGAAGATATGCATGAAGGTATCTTTGGTACTCTTTCCAGTGGGCACACGATGGCTAAGAAAATTTTTAGGCCGGGTTATTATTGGTCGACTATGGAAATTGATTGCCATTATCACTCCAAAACCTGTCATAAATGCCAGATTTATGCTGACAAAGTACATGTGCCTCCGTTCCTCTAAATGTCTTGACTGCTCCTTGGTCGTTCGCAACGTGGGGCATTGATATGATTGGAGAGATTAAGCCTAGTCTTCTAATAGGCATTGTTTCTTCCTTATTTCTATTGATTACTTCACGAAGTGGGTTGAAGCAGCCTCATTTGGCTCTGTTACCAAGAATGTTATGGCCCGATTCATTAAGCATAACCTTATCTATCGGTATGGCATCCCCAAAAGGATTATCACGGACAATGGTACTAATCTTAACAACACTATGATCATGGAACTCTGCATGCAGTTCAAGATTAAGCACCACAATTCTTCTCTGTATCGACCAAAGATGAATGGCACAATGGAAGCCGCCAACAAGAACATCAAGAAGATTCTGTAGAAGATGACGGTGACATACAAAGATTGTCATGAGATGTTACCATTTGCTATTCATGGCTATCACACTTTAGTACGGACATCAACTGGGGAAACCCCTTTCTCTCTAGTCTACGGTATGGAAGTTGTCTTACCGGTCGAAGTCCAGCTTCCTTCTCTAAGGATTATGAAAGACACAGGTTTAGACGAAGATGAGTGGATTTTGACTAGGCTGGACCAGATAAATTTGATTGATGAGAAAAGGCTTGTGGTTGTTTTCCATGGTTAGATGTATCAAAAGCGTATGATCAAAGCCTTCAACAATAAAGTCAAGCATCGGGTATATCAGGCTGGCGACTTGGTAATAAAGCGCATCATCTTACCACAAGGTGATCCCAGGGGAAAGTGGACTCCCACATACGAAGGGCCATTTGTGATCAAGAGGATATTTTCTAGCGGTGCTATGATATTGACCACCATGGACGGTGAAGATCTTCCACACCCTATGAACGCGGACATAGTCAAAAAATACTATGCATGAAAGAGATCCGCTAGGTTGACTGGCCTAGGAAAAAATAAGGGCATCCCGGAGAACCAAAAGGGTTCGTGAAAATTAGGGATATATATCTAAAACAAATTGTACACCCGACAAGTAAAAAACCCGAAAAGGCAGCTTGGGAAAAAAAGGTATCCCGGTGGACTGAATACCCGAAAGGGAGGTCCCAGAAAAAGTTAGGGATTAAAGCGTATGACTATGTCCCATTGGATCATCTACCTATAACAATCTTTATTATCAATGCTAAGTTCAAATGGTACAAGTCGATTCAGTCAACTTCTTCCGACAGCAAGGGATGAGATGCTTGAAGACATAGGGGAAGTAGCAGAGTTGCAACTCGATGGGATTGTTTCCACATAGCTGTCTTTCTTTGATTTTCTTTGTACTTTCTTCATTTTTACAATGATTTCCTCTTACTAGGATCTATGTCTCCTTGTACAAAACTGCCTTTATAGGAAAACTATCAATACAAATATAAATTCAAATTTTCTTTACTTTCTCTGTTTTGTTTGCAAAAACGTCCAATGACTAAATTGATTGAACATATGCATATGACTATGATTACTGTTAACAAATACATACATAAAAATAGGGATAGCACTTACTAAAGACTCTAGGAGTTGGGATAACGTTCAAGTCATCCATAAATCGCCACAGAGAAATCCCCGCAGAGCTACCTTTACAAGCTCATACTCGATAAAGATATATTCCCCAACAAGTCTAATATGCCCTCAGATAGAAATTGAGACATCTTCCAACAGTTCACATGATCATCTCCCCTAGCATATAAGGAAGTCTGATCATTTCCCCAGCATACGATGGGAACTTCCTTTGCACAGCCTATGAAATTCCAATTCCCATCAGAAATTATTCCCTCAGCATAGTTTATAGGGGTTTATTTCCCCAATAGGGTTTATTTCCCCAACAAGGTTTATTTCCCCAATAGGGTTTATTTCCCAAACAGAGGTTATTTCTCCGATCATTGTGATCCCCCGATGTCGTCCCCCAAAATTTTCCCTCCCGTTTTTCATATTTTAGGGTTTCTCGAATACTCAATTTGGCTCAGAAGTTGGTCAGACAAATTCTCCCTAGGCAGCAAATCAACAATTAGGGTTTGGTATCTCTCCGAGAAAATTGAGTTTTCAAGGTTTCAAATGGTCTTCATAGGTCTTCCGGTCTCCTCAAGGGTGTTTATGCCAGTTTTCAAACGTTGCATTGTAATTTTGCTCAATCGATGGCTCAGATAGCTGAAAACGACTACATTGACCCAAAAATCGACCTTTTGCAAGAACAAGTTCAAACGATTGTAACTTCTTCATTATTCGATATTTTTGACCGGTTTTTCTTGCGTATGATTCTCCTTGATTTCATCTCCAATTTCTTTTCACAAATCAAGAGCTGATTACGTGTAGAAGATCACCAAAATTCAAATACGTTAGAAGTCGCACCAGGGACTTTGACCTAATCTTAAAGAACTGTCATATGATTTCTAAGAATTGTGATTTCCTCAAATTACAAGATCTTGAGATGATTATTTCTACATATGGTCATAAGTGATGTCTCTCACGAGTTTATCTTCAAAGATCGAAAGAAAATTGTGTTTGGAAGACTTTGAAAGTTATCGAATCATCGCAAGTCATTTGTTTGATTTTGAATGTTCTTAACCACAATTGGTTGAAGTTTGTTAATTCTACAAGATTGAAGAATGTTCTTAAAGCATGTTTGTTTGGCAATGAAGTCCCATTTTAATCGAGCGTGGCGTGCAAGTTCATTTTGAATGCGAATTTGATTTGGACAAGAGGTGAAGATTAAGACTATCATTTAGATGACCTTGGTTTTGGGTTTGAATTAACCAAGTTGGAATGGAATTCTTAAACATTTATTTTGTTTAGGAATTTTATTAGAATACAAGGCGCATGGTTTATTTAATCACTTTGTGATTGCTTGAAGTTCAAGTTACCAAACTAAGATGTTTTATTCAAAGCATTAAATTGAGAATTGCAAAGTTTAAATTAAAACTCAAAGTTTTGTACAATAAATTTCATCATTTATAAATTTATTCAAGGCTTTGTGTTTATTACATTACAATTGAAATAAATTACAAATTTTTGTCTTGTTTACAAAGAATTACAAATTTCTTGTTTTCAATGGAAGAAATTTTTCTCTATTTCTTTAAGTCTTTGCTTCATCTTCAAGAAATCCATCCAATCCTCGCTTGCCATCCACGCCTCATGTTCATGAAACAAAGAAAAAGAAAGTTAGCAATTCAAATAAAAGTGATGTGTAAAGAAAGGATAAATTCAACATTAGGGTTTGTATTTAGGAATCAAATTTTAAGGTTTGTTTTATCATAATACCTCTTCTCCCATTTTTGCAAATCACAAGGTTGGGCCTTGGTTCACAAAAGGAAAAGAAAATTTAGAAGCAAGCCCAAGGCTGTCAAAACCGCAAGAAAAAATGCAAGCCCATGTCTGTCAAAACAAGCAAAAAATATCACAACAAGCCAAGAAAAGGTAGGTTGCAAGAAGCATGCAGCAGCTGCTGTAAACATAGCAGCAAGAACGGCCTGTAATACAACAACATAGAAGCAAAAGCATGCAGGAAACCTGAAACAAATATATGCAGCAGCTGCTATAAACATAGCAGCAAAAGCATGCAACAAAACAGCAATAAAATATTGCAACATAGCAGCAAAAGCAAGGTCAACCTGTAACAATATTGCAGCAAAGCAGCAACTGTTGTAAACATGGCAAGAAGGCAGCAACAAGTAAAACAAAAACAGGACAAGGCAAAATAGCAAGCTAGCTTGCTCAACAAACAAGTTACATCATCATTTTCCCTAAATTATACAAACCCTTTAGAAAATGATATAGAAAAAGCAAATAGCCTTACATTTTCATTGAAAGATAAAAGAGGAAAGCGACAGTTTGAAAGATATCACCTAGCTTACACAACATCCCAAAGTCAGCTCAGCCCAAATGTTGCACAAAATAGGCAACTTAAGGTCTGCACCTCAAGATATTCAAAGCCAGCATATCAGAAAATATTCAAACCCTTAAATCCCCCCCCCCACTTTTTCACCCCGTTTTCAATATAATAACACTTACTGTTTCACAAAGCAAAGGGAGAGAGGGCAAGACAATATACAAACCAACAAAGCAGAAAAACCAGCAAAGAGATAACCAAGCCAATATACACACAAAAGCCAGAAAACAAAAAAAGATAGAACAAGATCCATCACCATAATCTGTATCAAACACAGATTGAACAAACTTCAACCCAACCAACATTTCCTCAAAGTTCCACACATAAATCAAAGCGTGGAATCAAAAACAGAAAAGATGATGAACTAAAAACCAATTCTCACTTACCCACCAACATTCATCTTCATCCCTATACAACTTCTAATCTCTCCCTGGAACTCTGTCAAACTATCTCAAACCTAGCAAAACCATAACCTCTCAAAAAACACACATCACTGCCTCTACATCAACCGCACCATCATCAACTTGAAGCATCCAATATTGTGTGCAACATCACAAAAACTTTGCAACAACTCCAATAAACATTTATCAACAGACAAAATGCATAGAAAAGAGAATCAGAAAAAATCACACACAATCAGAGATTCGGAACATACCTTAGAGGCTGAAAAAGAGGTAACTCATTATTAATTTTGATTTGGTTTGCTCTTACCTTCCCTTAATCTTTTGCAATTGATGTATCATCTTGATTTGGGGCTTTAGGGTTTCTCCGGGGATGAGGGTAACATCGTTAGATTTAAATCCTAGGAGATGAGAGAGATAACAGAAAGGGAGGAGGACATGCCATTAGAACAGAGGGACATCGAGATAGAAGGAAGAAGATAGCGTGAGATTAGGAAGAGAGAAAAAACGTTTTCTGTTTGGGGTTTCCCCTTTCCCAAATGAAACAACAACTATAGCATCCCCCTTCTGTTTAGGGTTTCAGACCCTTTCAATTTCCTTCCCAAAACCGAGTTTGGGCCTGGTTTATTTTGGCCTAACCCATCTTTTTAATTTTACATTATATATTTGCGAAGTTAATTAGTATAACGAATGAACATTTGGTGTGATGGTTAAGGCGTTAGTGTTTGGAGAGGAGGTCTCGGGTTCAAGACCCCTTGGGGACGTTTTTCCCATTTTTTTTCTTCTGATTGTTTGTTTCATTTTCTTTTTTTAAAATAAAAACCCCATGGGCTTAAGCCTGTAAAGCCCATGCTTCAAAAAAGACAGCATCACCCCATTTTCAATTTAACACCACCCCTTTATTTTATTTTGTTCTAAATATTTAATTTGGTTTTACTTGATTCTACTAATTTAGTAACTCATGATCTTTGTTAATTAATTTTCTTAATTAAGTTTAGTTCTTAGTTCTAATTTAATTTAGAAAAAAAAACTTTGTAAATATTTTTACTAATTCATTTTTGTATTTTAGTCTTAATTTGTTTATTTAATTTCTTAATAACAAAAACCCTAAAAGACAAAATACATGCATTCAACTTAATTTGTTTAGCTAATTAATATAATAGATTTTTCTATTTTTCTTTTCAAAATTTTCAAACAAAAAAAAACAAGAATTTTATTTCCTTATCTTTATTTTGTTAATTAATTTTTACTTCATACATTTGTTGTAATTTCGATTAATTACTTGATTCAATTTGGTTGTATTGTTTGCCTATTTTGACATTTAATTGCATTAATCCATCCTGTTGTACCCCAAAATTTGCCCTCCCATATTCTTCAAGATTTGCAAAAGAGCATGCTTCAAAATCTCCTAAAGGTTGCTCAGTTCAAGGGCCACCTAACAGTCAAAATTAGGGTTTTGGTTCTAGCAAAGAAATTGAAGTTTCCAAGGGTCCAAACAAGTCCCACATGCCTATAAACATGGTCAAGCATCCATATGCCAAGTTTCAAGACTTACAGCACAAAATTGCACAGTCAAATGCCCTAATTGCTCAGCAGTCAACTGTAGGGGTAAAATGGTCATTTGACAGTCAAAAGTTCAAATTTTTGGTCAACATCTTATTTTGAAGCCACAAACATCATTTGATCAATTATTGATCATGATTTGCAAGGCATGGCTCAAAAAGTCTCAAGATGCAAAAGTTTTCATATTTGGACAGTTGAAAAAGTCAACTGTAACTTGACCAAGGCATAACTTCCACATGGTTTATCAGAAAAATTCCATCCAAAGCTCATTTTGAATAGAATGACATTTCCTACAACTCCTCTTCACACTTCAAGTCCAAGAAATGCTCTCACAAAAAGTTATCAATTTCAACATTATAGGTCATTTTCAAAAGTCAACAAAAAGGGACTTTAAGTCAAAGACCATAACTTGAGATTGGTAAATCCAAATGACATGGGACCAAAGGCATTGGTTAGAGGACTTCAAGACCTATCCAAAATGTCCAAGAACATGATCAAAGCTTAAAAATTGAGCAAGATATGCCTTGTGGAAGTTGGGAAACTTTTGGGAATTTTGAAAAGTCAACTTTACTTCAAATGCCTCAAAATTGCTAATGGGCCACAAATTCTTCCAAGAATCATCATCCAAAAGCTATGCACGACCCATTGACCCAAAGGGGAGTTATTTTCTTATTTTTTAATTAATTAATTGAATATTTAATCTATTTAATTCATTTAATCAAAATTAATTACAAGAAAAATACTAAAATAAGGTTTTCAAATCTTTTTGTGCAGTATAATCTCTCATCAAGGCCTAAGGATTTCGTGCATGCCCAAAAGAAGAAAGATTCCATGCAAATTGGCTAGGTTTCATGATAAAAAGATTGAAAAAGATTTCATTAAAGATCAAATATTTGATTCATCAAAACACTGATTTCTTGGCTTGAATTTTCACCCTAAAACATTCCCATACATAAACAGAAGGCAACCCTAATGCATAGAACCTTAAAGCTGCGCCCAAACCTGAATACAAACTTGGCATTTTTTGTGAAAAAGATAAAAACTGAAAACGCACTTAGAGTTGGATTCAAAGCAAAGTAACCATTCCAATAGCTTGCCAAGGCATCAAGGAAGCTTTCTGAATCCTTTTCCAGTCCCTACGCATCAAGAAGTGGTATATAGAAGTCAAACTTTCTCAAACTTTTTGCATAATCGTGTCTCATAATTCATGCCATATTTTTGATTTCTAACGCTTGATTTGTACTAGTGTAATCATTCTGAAGCTAACCATGCCATCCAATTGAGTTTTCGTGCCCTATACATGAATCCACCATTGGAGCTCGTTAGGGTTTCAAAGCTGTAAAATTAGGGCTTTCCTCTTCAGGAAAAATTAGACAACAAGACCAGGACCATTGGACTCAGAAGCTCCAGACGAACCTGTTCATCACCTCGCGCCTAATTTATCATGGCCCATGGTGTAATCACTATTTTTCGCAGGGTATATTTAGTGGGGGTTTAAAACCCCCGCTATCTCTTTTCTGATTACAGGTACAATGAGGACGAAGCCTGCGTGTTCTATCTTGGTTGGACTATTCAAATTTCAGCGTGTTTTTTTGATTAATAGCATTAGTGTGTTTGTTTTTATATATTAATTCCTTTCCATTATAATAACAAAGTGGTAAAACAGCTCAGTTGGTGGAACGTGGTGCTGGCAAGCATTGGGACCTGGGTTCGATTCCCAGGTCCCCCTATGTATTTAATATTTTTTCAATTAACATGCTCCCGTACAGCTTCTCACCAAAAGACTATCGTGCACTCCAAATCCTGTGTCTGCCAAGTGTCCCAGAACCACAATCTAATGGCTATCATGTGAGTTCCATTGTGTACGCCAGTCAATGGGTCTGCATGTGATCGTTTGAAAGTCAAACAGGCTGGGATTTCAATGGGCCAAATTTCTCAAATATACCTCCTGATTGGGTTCAGACACCCCAGAGTTTGTCCATCCCTCCAATTTTCTTCTTTCTTTATTTTTGCTCTTTATTTCTTTAATTGATTATTTATGATAATTGTTTTATTTAATCCATAAAATTAATTTTAATAACATAAAAAAATAACAAAAAAAATCAGAAAGACAAAAAATAAAAATCTATTTTATTATTTAATTCACTAATGTTTTTATTTTGTAAATAAATGTAACCATTAATTTAGTTCTAATTCTAGGTCTTAATTTTAATATTTTTGTAATAAACTAAAAAATGTAGAATTAGGGTTTTATACTTTTATTCCTTTTTTTTTCTTTTTCACCATATTTAATTATTAATTATTTTTTGTAAATAAATTTACCATTAAATAATTAGGTTAAAACTAGGTTAAACTTAAACATTTTTTAATAAATTAAAAACAATTTAGAACTAGGGTTAATTAACTTTTTTAATTCCAATTTAATTTTCTCATTAAACTCCATAAATACAAAAACTCCAAAAATAATTTCTTTTTTCCTTATTTAACTTAATTAATTTCATTAATTCCAATTTAATTTCCTTAAAAGGGTCCAACGCCCTCGCTTTCGATTATAATTCCGTTTCGCGCGCTTATTTTGTTTCTTTTTGTAAATTTCATGTAATTACTCCAAAGCCTTGTAATAGATTAATTAGGATATTTATTTTCCGCATTTTATTTTATTCAAATCGGGTCTTGGATTAATTTGGCGATGTAGACCCGCGCCTTTGTAATAGCGTAGGACTTTTAATTCCGCATCTTTTAACTGTTAATAACTTGCATGAAAGAATGAATGCCAAAAATAAAAACAAAGCGTAGATCACCAATGCATGAACAAGACAAATATAACTGAAAATGACGCACAAATCACACACCACCCCTAGGGTACGCTTCACTGTTGCCTTGCCCCTCGAAAAGTGGTCGTCGAGTAGAGGATGTTTTAGTAAGTCCTCATGTCCATGAACATGGCATGAGGGTAGCTTCTAAGGTGTCTTCCTATTGCTCTGGTGACCACAATGTCCCGAACCATCGAATTGACCCGAACACCTCCAACGGTGGTGCTACCTACCTCTCAATGGTGGGATATCACTACTTTAAGGACATTTACACAGACGAATTCCTTAGGGTAGGTAGAGAACTCGTAGATACTTGCTCTAATTTCAAAACAAATCAAAAACTTCTTTTCACACCGACACCTTTCAAAAAGCTTTCGAAAGCAATTTTTCAAACACTCTTGAGGACTGATACAAGAGTCGAACTGAAATTTTCAAAGAAACTTTTTTAAACCCACAGTTGAAAAGCAAACAAACATTTTGAAAACACAATGAGCAAGTATCTAAGAGCCCATGGATAACCATGGATAGAAAGGGTGCTAACACCTTCCCTTTCTATAAATCTACCTCCCGAACCGAGAGCAATCTCTATAAGGAATTTTTCTGTGCTTTTGTCCTTTCCATTTGGAGAAAATAAAAGACGGTGGCGACTCTTGCTTCCGCGACATTTCGCGAACCAGCGTTAAACAGTCAGTTCCAGATCCACCGATCACAGAACTGGCGACTCTGCTGGGGATATCTTTATAAAAGTGAGGTGTACCTTAGGATTAGTTCATAACTGTGTTTTCAATTGTTTTGACTTGTTTGCTTTAAAATTGTAGGTTGCATGAGAGTTACATAGATCCTAACCCGGATCTGGGGATACCCTGTTTAGGTAGCATAAGCTGTGAGGGACCTGTCCGGCGTAGACCGACATGGGTGAAGCAGTGGCTACATTGGTGTGGCACCTTGGTCTGTACCGATATCCCTTGTGTCGCAACGAGGAGAATATGGGTCTTCCAAGGAGTCGTTAAGCACCAACAGATCTTAGAACCTTAAATGACACAACTTGGCCATTAGAACAGTAGCAGTATGCTACGCCCATTGAGGCTAAACTCTCGTGATGGTTCTGGCTGCAAGAAAAGATTGCGATGCTGGAGTTATGACCGATTGAGGGTAGTCAATGATATTGGGACCCTCTAAGAACCCGGTTACTTTTGATAGGACAGGTATGAACCAACAAACTGAAAGAGGGTAATACCTAGACCTCATGCTGGCCTAAACTCTAAGGGCTTCTCTTGTGTGACTTGTGTGCCTTCGTAGTTGACTACTTGCATGCTTGTTATCTGACACATGAACTACTTGCAGGTTCTGTTTATAGTCCTTAATTGGGACTCATAACAGGGTTTACTAAGTTTCTTGCAGATTTTGTTTATAGTCCTTAATTGGACTCATAACAGGGTTTACTAAGTTTCTTGCAGGTTTTGTTTATAGTCCTTAATTGGGACTCATAACAGGGTTTACTGAGTTTCTTACAGGTTTTGTTTACAGTCCTTAATTGGGACTCATCACAGGGTTACCCACATTACCCCATGCATCATGCCATCATATCATTGCATCCTACATAAAGACTAATCCATTTCAAGGACCTTAAGGGCTTGTGATGCAGGTCATGATGAATCAAACACCCAACAAGGGGCAAAGGGGATTTATTTTCCTCTAGACAAGGTTGCCAGGGGCTATGACCCACTGGATATGGTGAGCCTTTGACCCTTGAAGAAGAATTCTCAACAACATGGGTTTCCTTCAATCAAGCTACAAATTCCAATGCTAACAGTTTTTCTTGTTTACCCTGCGAGGTCCTTGAAAACATTGCATACATATCATGCATATCATTGCATTACAGGTACCCTCTTGACAGGTCACTTACCTTTGTCGCTGTTTATTTCAGCAATGACTTCCCAACAAGATAACCAGGACCTTCTTGCTCAAGAGACTCGGTTCGGGGAAATCCTCCTGAATTTATCCAAGGGGCAGGAAGAGCTGAGAACACTTCTCATGGGGACTTTGGTCAGGAACAGTGCTGAGGATGAACGGCTGAAACACCTGCAAGCTGAGATGGATGCAATGAAAGCCCAGATGCTGGGGCAGGTGACTGCCATTCAAGGTTTAGCTCAAAGACAAGAAGAGCTCGGAGTTCTCATCAACCAACTGCTTCAGGGTAACCAACTGGGGCAAACGTCTAAGGGTAAAGAGCCAGTCATCATTCAACCATATTTGAGACAAGGAGATAAGGGGAGAGCTCCTCAAATGGCTCCAGTGTCACAAATTCAGCATCAACCTCACCAGCTTCAGCCAGACAAGCCCATGAGGCAATTCACCCAGCTCAACATGTCGCTGTTTCAAGCTTTACAACGCCTGTTGAGATTGAATCTGATCACATTAAGGGCTCATCCCTGGAACCCCAACACAGCATCTCCTACCTATCATCCCAATAAAAGGTGTGCCTACCACTCTGCCAGTCCAGGACATGATACGAATGAGTGTTGGGCTCTGAAGAACAAGATCCAGGACCTGATTGATGAAGGAGCATTGGAGTTCACACAAGATGGTCAGGCTGAGTTTTTCTACCATCCCTCCAAGGCTCACCATTTGAAGTAACAAACCCTGAGATGAAAAGGCTTTTGTTCATTAGGATTTTCAAGTTGTAATTTTCTTTTGTTCAAACATTTACTCATGTTAAACGTCGTTATTTCATTAATGCATCGCATATGTCTGTTTTGAAGCAATATATTCGTATTCACTATATGCAAATTATTTTCATATTTTTTCTGATGATCAATTCTCTATTAATAATTCTAAGCCTCTTGAGGGAGGATGACAAAAACGATACCACAATCTACAGTATGCTTTTGAACAGACCCCGCTGATGAGGTACATGCATTGTTTCAATCCCTAAACACTGGAGTTATAAGGAAGATAATCCCTCGTCAACCCCTTTGAGCCAAAGAAGTAGGAGTTTTTCTTTTCGAAAATTAAAACCCTTAATCATAACCTGGGGCAGGGTAGTTCTCTCAGTTGATCCAAGTGCATAACAAATGGCACCAAAGAGGTCCTTACAAAAAAAAAAGAAGACAGTGATGATCCCGAATAACCATAAGGATAGGCAGTCATTACTTCTCAAAATAAAAACCCATTAAGTCGAAACCTATGAAAATGACTTACAAAACTGGGGCATCCCGCTGACTGTAAATACCAAAAGAAACAGTTCAGGCAAAAAAAAATGGGGATAACGAAATCAAAAAAGAAAGAGGTCACACAAATCCTCAATAAAACAAAAATGACTGCCTATTCAGAATAAATTATCAATATCTGAACCATCATTGGAACGTCAGGACAAAGACTCAATCAAGGTCTAATGCACGATCAACTGAGCTTAGGTTTGAAGAACATCACGAAGAGTGGGTGGGTACAAATAATTTGAGCCTTTATCCTTTGTTTCTTAAACCATGAACCAGGCCATGTTATAACCCTTAAAAGTCCTAGCTGAAGCATGGATTAGTTCGAAAGCATAATGTTACAAAGGTATCCTGACTCCTTAAGGCCTACGGTAAATACGGAGTTGACATCATGTTTTACAAACATTCACTTGTTTTATGAAAAAGAATGCATTTTCAAAATCTTCAAGATAGACATAAGCTTTGCATTTTTAACATAACTTTGTTTGCATATGACTTTTTGTTTGAACAGCATAGAAATTCGCACGACGAATTCCTAATGAACAGAAGCACTTCCAATCAAGGGGCATGATATGATCATGGTCTATTATCTGGGGCAGTCCAATCAAGATTCGGAGAATCTCTCAAAGGCCAAATAGCCTGGGGCAAATCTCCGCCTGAGTCACTTGGGGCATTCCAACAACGAATCTTGCCTGATCAAACACCTTTTGGTGGCATGACAAAATACTTCTAACAGGGGCAACTCCCTGCATTCTGAGAGCGTGGATGTAGTCGAAAAGAATACTACGCGTAATCAAAGACCCTCTAGGTTGACACACCTAGGCAAAAATAAGGGCTTCCCGGCGAACCAAAGGGGTTCGGGTAAAAATGAAGTGATGAAATGAAAAAATCTGTACACCCGGCAAGTCGAAAACCTGAAAAGGCGGCTTGGGCAAAAATGGGTATCCCGGTGGACTGAAAACCCGAAAGGGCGGTCCAGGCAAAAGTTAGGGATTAAAGCGTACGACTATGTCCTGTCATCCTGTCACCTGCCTACCAGAAGAAGGTTTGTCCATCAACAACTATCAGCACCTCACAGGTCTTCCTCTCCCACCTCAGAAACAGGGGCAGTAATGAGTCGTCCAAACGGTCTAATCGCTTTGTCCATCAAGGTGTCAAGGTAGGTTCAACTGAAGAACACAACCAGTATATCTTAACCCCCCAGAGAGTGAGCCAACAAGTCAGTGCACTTCCCCCAAGCAGAGCTACAGTCAGCCTTAGGGAGGTTGAGTATCCTCTAGCAGATCTCAATATTCCCCAGCAAGATATACAAATATTCTTAACAAGCATCCCCGGTAATCTTGACCTAAAGATTGTTCCAATACATTTCAAAATTTCCCAAGGAGAGTCCAATCAAGATTTCCCCAGGAAGGTTTGAATCCATCTCCCCAGCAGGAAGCTTATCCCCAATCGATTCTGGAAGCTCCCCCCCTGCAGAGCACGAACGCGTCTCCCGGCTTTATTCAAAGGTTATTTCCCTACCAGGATATAACTGGGTTATCCTCAGCCAAAAGCCACGGAAAGATCGTCCTCGTCGAAGTCTCCTTATCCCCAGCGAAGTCTATTAACACTTCCAACATCACCGGTATCCCCAGCGAAGTCTATTAACACTTCCAACATCACCGGTATCCCCAGCGAAGCTACCATCCACATCCCAGCAAAATACCTCTCTCCCCACAGAGTATTGCTCCCCAGCAAGATCACTAGAATAATTTTCTCCCCGCAGAGTAATCCATTCGCCAAGTTTATCCCCCAACGGAGTTATCTTTTCCTACCGGTATGCTTGCAACTATCATCCCCAACGGAGACAACAAAGCACTATTCTCCAACGTCAGCCCAGGATATGACTTCCCGGCATCCGTCAAGGATTTATTTTCCTAGGACGAAAACATACGTTCATAAACATCACATTTCCATACATTATAGCATGCATAAACGCATCATACCTTACAATCTCATTTATGTTGAGAACATCATTGCTTGATCCATATCATGCATTGCATATGACTGACCTTTACCTTTCAGGAAAAATCCAGTTAAGTTCTCAGCTACGTCCAAGACCTTGCCCGGTTCAGTTAAATCGACCCTAAGATTTTCCTGATTCTTATCCAGTCAAAGGCCTTCTCTGGTTCAGTCAGATCGACCCTAAGATCTCCCTGATTCTTACCCAGTTGAAGATATTCCAAGACCTTGCCCGGTTCAGTTAAATCGACCCTAAGATTTTCCTGATTCTTATCCAGTCAAAGGCCTTCTCTGGTTCAGTCAGATCGACCCTAAGATCTCCCTGATTCTTATCCAGTTGAAGATATTTCAAGACCTAGCCTGGTTCCGTTAAATTGACCCTAAGATTTTCCTGATTCTTATCCAGTCAAAGGCCTTCTCTGGTTCAGTCAGATCGACCCTAAGATCTCCTTGATTCTTATCCCAGTAGAAGACATCCAGATTCTCTCAGCGTTACTGTTGAGGTTGGAGTCGCCCAAGATTCTCTCAGCGTTACTGTTGAGGTTGAAGTCGCCCAAGATTCTCTCAGCGTTACTGTTGAGGTTGAAGTCGCCCAAGATTCTCTCAGCGTTACTGTTGAGGTTGATGTCGCCCAAGATTCTCTCAGCGTTACTGTTGAGGTTGAAGTCGCCCAAGATTCTCTCAGCGTTACTGTTGAGGTTGAAGTCGCCTATGATTCTCTCAGCGTTACTGTTGAGGTTGAAGTCGCCTATGATTCTCTCAGCGTTACTGTTGAGGTTGAAGTCGCCCATGATTCTCTCAGTGTTACTGTTGAGGTTAAAGTCGCCCAAGATTCTCTCAGCGTTACTGTTGAGGTTGAAGTCGCCCAAGATTCTCTCAGCGTTACTGTTGAGGTTGAAGTCGCCTATGATTCTCTCAGCGTTACTGTTGAGGTTGAAGTCGCCCAAGATTCTCTCAGCGTTACTGTTGAGGTTGAAGTCGCCCAAGATTCTCTCAGCGTTACTGTTGAGGTTGAAGTCGCCTATGATTCTCTCAGCGTTACTGTTGAGGTTGAAGTCGCCCAAGATTCTCTCAGCATTACTGTTGAGGTTGAAGTCGCCTATGATTCTCTCAGCGTTACTGTTGAGGTTGAAGTCTCCTATGATTCTCTCAGCGTTACTGTTGAGGTTGAAGTCGCCCATGATTCTCTCAGCGTTACTGTTGAGGTTGAAGTCGCCCAAGATTCTCTCAGCGTTACTGTTGAGGTTGAAGTCGCCCAAGATTCTCTCAACGTTACTGTTGAGGTTGAAGTCGCCTATGATTCTCTCAGCGTTACTGTTGAGGTTGAAGTCGCCCAAGATTCTCTCAGCGTTACTGTTGAGGTTGAAGTCACCCAAGATTCTCTCAGCGTTACTGTTGAGGTTGAAGTCGCCTATGATTCTCTCAGCGTTACTGTTGAGGTTGAAGTCGCCCAAGATTCTCTCAGCGTTACTGTTGAGGTTGAAGTCGCCTATGATTCTCTCAGCGTTACTGTTGAGGTGGAAGTCGCCTAAGATTCTCTCAGCGTTACTGTTGAGGTTGAAGTCGCCCAAGATTCTCTCAGCGTTACTGTTGAGGTTGAAGTCACCTATGGTTCTCTCAGTGTTCCTGTTAAGGTAGTATTCGTCCAAGGTTCTCTCACCGTCCCGTTGAGGTAGTAACCATCCCTGTTTCATTCATAACCTTTTGAAGCTCCAGACCCAATTCCTGTAACCAGTCAGGGCACATCTACATAAGAGCTTGAAGACCAACTCCTGTAACAGGTCAGGTAATCATTTTCTTTTTCAGGTACGCAACTTCTCGCTAAGGAATCCCTTACGCGATCGACATCCAGATGGCATCTATAAGCCCATCACCTTATCCATCACCTCTCAGCATGGCATCTATAAGCCCATCATCCTATCCATCAGTCTCCAAATGGCATCTATAAGCCCATTCCCACCATCACACTACTATGTGAGCGCAAATTTCTGGGCACTCTAGTGTTCAATCATCTTCCACCTTCGGATTACGAAAGGCACGTCAGCCAATCTACATCCTCAGGACAAAGAAGATTGAACAGGGGCAACTGTTGTACCCCAAAATTTGCCCTCCCATATTCTTCAAGATTTGCAAAAGAGCATGCTTCAAAATCTCCTAAAGGTTGCTCAGTTCAAGGGCCACCTAACAGTCAAAATTAGGGTTTTGGTTCTGGAAAAGAAATTGAAGTTTCCAAGGGTCCAAACAAGTCCCACATGCCTATAAACATGGTCAAGCATCCATATGCCAAGTTTCAAGACTTACAACACAAAATTGCACAGTCAAATGCCCTAATTGCTCAGCAGTCAACTGTAGGGGTAAAATGGTCATTTGACAGTCAAAAGTTCAAATTTTTGGTCAACATCTTATTTTGAAGCCACAAACATCATTTGATCAATTCTTGATCATGATTTGCAAGGCATGGCTCAAAAAGTCTCAAGATGCAAAAGTTTTCATATTTGGACAGTTGAAAAAGTCAACTGTAACTTGACCAAGGCATAACTTCCACATGGTTTATCAAAAAAATTCCATACAAAGCTCATTTTGAAGAGAATGACATTTCCTACAACTCCTCTTCACACTTCAAGTCCAAGAAATGCTCTCACAAAAAGTTATCAATTTCAACATTATAGGTCATTTTCAAAAGTCAACAAAAAGGGACTTTAAGTCAAAGACCATAACTTGAGATTGGTAAATCAAAATTACATGGGACCAAAGGCATTGGTTAGAGGACTTCAAGACCTTTCCAAAATGTCAAAGAACATGATCAAAGCTTAAAAATTGAGCAAGATATGCCTTGTGGAAGTTGGGAAATTTTTGGGAATTTTGAAAAGTCAACTTTACTTCAAATGCCTCAAAATTGCTAATGGGCCACAAATTCTTCCAAGAATCATCATCCAAAAGCTATGCACGACCCATTGACCCAAAGGGGAGTTATTTTCTTATTTTTAATTAATTAATTGAATATTTAATCTATTTAATTCATTTAATCAAAATTAATTACAAGAAAAATACTAAAATAAGGTTTTCAAATCTTTTTGTGCAGTATAATCTCTCATCAAGGCCTAAGGATTTCGTGCATGCCCAAAAGAAGAAAGATTCCATGCAAATTGGCTAGGTTTCATGATAAAAAGATTGAAAAAGATTTCATTAAAGATCAAATATTTGATTCATCAAAACACTGATTTCTTGGCTTGAATTTTCACCCTAAAACATTCCCATACATAAACAGAAGGCAACCCTAATGCATAGAACCTTGAAGCTGCACCCAAACCTGAATACAAACTTGGCATTTTTTGTGAAAAAGTTCAAAACTGAAAACGCACTTAGAGTTGGATTCAAAGCAAAGTAACCATTCCAATAGCTTGCCAAGGCATCAAGGAAGCTTTTTGAATCCTTTTCCAGTCCCTACGCATCAAGAAGTGGTATATAGAAGTCAAACTTTCTCAAACTTTTTGCATAATCGTGTCTCATAATTCATGCCATATTTTTGATTTCTAACGCTTGATTTGTACTAGTTTAATCATTCTGAAGCTAACCATGCCATCCAATTGAGTTTTCGTGCCCTATACATGAATCCACCATTGGAGCTCGTTAGGGTTTCAAAGCTGAAAAATTAGGGCTTTCCTCTTCAGGAAAAATTAGACAACAAGACCAGGACCATTGGACTCAGAAGCTCCAGACGAACCTGTTCATCACCTCGCGCCTAATTTATCATGGCCCATGGTGTAATCGCTATTTTTCGCAGGGTATATTTAGTGGGGGTTTAAAACCCCCGCTATCTCTTTTCTGATTACAGGTACAATGAGGATGAAGCCTGCGTGTCCTATCTTGGTTGGACTATTCAAATTTCAGCGCGTTTTTTTGATTAATAGCATTAGTGTGTTTGTTTTTATATATTAATTCCTTTCCATTATAATAACAAAGTGGTAAAACAGCTCAGTTGGTGGAACGTGGTGCTGGCAAGCATTGGGACCTGGGTTCGATTCCCAGGTCCCCCTATGTATTTCATATTTTTTCAATTAACATGCTCCCGTGCAGCTTCTCACCAAAAGACTATCGTGCACTCCAAATCCTGTGTCTGCCAAGTGTCCCAGAACCACAATCTAATGGCTATCATGTGAGTTCCATTGTGTACGCCAGTCAATGGGTCTGCATGTGATCGTTTGAAAGTCAAACAGGCTGGGATTTCAATGGGCCAAATTTCTCAAATATACCTCCTGATTGGGTTCAGACACCCCAGAGTTTGTCCATCCCTCCAATTTTCTTCTTTCTTTATTTTTGCTCTTTATTTCTTTAATTGATTATTTATGATAATTGTTTTATTTAATCCATAAAATTAATTTTAATAACATAAAAAAATAACAAAAAAAATCAGAAAGACAAAAAATAAAAATCTATTTTATTATTTAATTCACTAATGTTTTTATTTTGTAAATAAATGTAACCATTAATTTAGTTCTAATTCTAGGTCTTAATTTTAATATTTTTGTAATAAACTAAAAAATGTAGAATTAGGGTTTTATACTTTTATTCCTTTTTTTTTCTTTTTCACCATATTTAATTATTAATTATTTTTTGTAAATAAATTTACCATTAAATAATTAGGTTTAAACTAGGTTAAACTTAAACATTTTTTAATAAATTAAAAACAATTTAGAACTAGGGTTAATTAACTTTTTTAATTCCAATTTAATTTTCTCATTAAACTCCATAAATACAAAAACTCCAAAAATAATTTCTTTTTTCCTTATTTAACTTAATTAATTTCATTAATTCCAATTTAATTTCCTTAAAAGGGTCCAACGCCCTCGCTTTCGATTATAATTCCGTTTCGCGCGCTTATTTTGTTTCTTTTTGTAAATTTCATGTAATTACTCCAAAGCCTTGTAATAGATTAATTAGGATATTTATTTTCCGCATTTTATTTTATTCAAATCGGGTCTTGGATTAATTTGGCGATGTAGACCCGCGCCTTTGTAATAGCGTAGGACTTTTAATTCCGCATCTTTTAACTGTTAATAACTTGCATGAAAGAATGAATGCCAAAAATAAAAACAAAGCGTAGATCACCAATGCATGAACAAGACAAATATAACTGAAAATGACGCACAAATCACACACCACCCCTAGGGTACGCTTCACTGTTGCCTTGCCCCTCGAAAAGTGGTCGTCGAGTAGAGGATGTTTTAGTAAGTCCTCATGTCCATGAACATGGCATGAGGGTAGCTTCTAAGGTGTCTTCCTATTGCTCTGGTGACCACAATGTCCCGAACCATAGAATTGACCCGAACACCTCCAACGGTGGTGCTACCTACCTCTCAATGGTGGGATAGCACTACTTTAAGGACATTTACACAGACGAATTCCTTAGGGTAGGTAGAGAACTCGTAGATACTTGCTCTAATTTCAAAACAAATCAAAAACTTCTTTTCACACCGACACCTTTCAAAAAGCTTTCGAAAGCAATTTTTCAAACACTCTTGAGGACTGATACAAGAGTCGAACTGAAATTTTCAAAGAAACTTTTTTAAACCCACAGTTGAAAAGCAAACAAACATTTTGAAAACACAATGAGCAAGTATCTAAGAGCCCATGGATAACCATGGATAGAAAGGGTGCTAACACCTTCCCTTTCTATAAATCTACCTCCCGAACCGAGAGCAATCTCTATAAGGAATTTTTCTGTGCTTTTGTCCTTTCCATTTGGAGAAAATAAAAGACGGTGGCGACTCTTGCTTCCGCGAAATTTCGCGAACCAGCGTTAAACAGTCAGTTCCAGATCCACCGATCACACATCCCAATTTGTAAATTTGTACCCTGTTGTACCCCAAAATTTGCCCTCCCATATTCTTCAAGGTTTGACAAGAATCATCTTCAAATGGTTCAAGATGTCTCAAGGGTTGCACAGTCCAAACCACCTCCTAAGCCAGTCAAATTTAGGGTTTTGGTTCCTTCAATGAATTTGAGGTTTTCAATGGCTCAATCAAGTCTCATATGCCTATATACATTGTCAAGCATCTACATGCCAAATCTCAAGACTCACAATGCCAGTTTCCACAGTCAAAAGCTCCATTTGCTTCACAGTCAACTACAGGGGTAAAATGGTCATTTTGCAGTCAAAAGTCAGAATTTTTGGTCAACATCTTATTTTGAGCTCACAATCATCATTTGATCAAGTCTTGATCATGATTCCACAAGGATAGCTCAAAAATCATCAAGATGCAAAAGTTACTATTTTTGGACAGTAGAAAAGTCAACTGTATCTTGACCAAGGCATAACTTTTTCATGGTTCATCAGAAAAATCCCATCCAATGCTCATTTTGAAGGGGATGACATTTCCTACAATCCATATTCACACTCCAAGTCCAAGAAATGATCTCACAAAAAGTTATCAATTTCTACATTATAGGTCAATTTCAAAAGTCAACAAAAATGCACTTTAAGTCAAAGGCCATAACTTGAGATTGGTAAATCCAAATGACATGGGACAAAAGGCATTGGTTATAGGACTTCAAGACCTTTCCAAAATGTCCAAGAACATGTTCATATGATCAAAATTGAGCAAGATATGCATTGGAGAAGTTGGGAAATTTTTGTGAATTTGCAAAAGTCAACTTTGCTCAAAACACCTTGTTTTTGCTAATGGGCCTCAAATTTCTTCTTGAAACTTTATCCAAGGCCTATGCACGACCCATCAAGCTTAAATTGATTTATTTTCTTATTTTTTATTAATTAATTGCATTTTTAATCAATTTTAATTCATTTAATTAATTTAAATTGTAGGAAATATCAAGATATGGTTTTTCAATCTTTTCATGAAGCAAATATGACCTAAAAGAGCTGGCAAACTCGTGTGCATATCAAGGGGACAAGAATCTCCAAGTTTGGCAAGATTTTCCAATCAAAAAAATCCAAAAAGATGTGATTGCAAATCAAATATTGAAACCATAATTCCATGGATCTTTGCTCAAGGATTTAACCTAAACTCAGTCTCCTATATATACACAACTCAACCCTAATGCATTGGACGTGAAAATTGATGCAGAAAAGCCATAAGCATATTGAGAAAAATCAAAGAAAAGTGAAAACTGATTTCCACATTCTAACGTGATTCAAAGCTTTTTCTTGTTTCTAATACATTGCAGGAACTCCCAGGGACCTTTTGCAATCAAAATCACACGCTAAAGCTCAAGAAATACGCCAGAACAGTCACACGGTTTGCATACTTTTGCCATAATCGAAACTCATGATTCATAAGCATTTGATGTGATTTATGGTTTGTTTTGTATTGCTTGCATCCATAGAAAGCTAATGGTGTTAATTAATTGGATTATAATGCACAGAATCGTGAATTGCCATTAACGAATTTTAGGGTTCTTGAGTTCTTGAATTAGGGCTTTGTTATCCAGGAAAAATTAGAACCTCTAATGCCTATGGTTGAAATCGTTGGAACGAGACGAACACAATGAGACCATCGCGCCATATTTATATTTAGCGTAGGGCAATTCGCTATTATTGGCCGTTCTGCTTTGTGGGGGTTGTAGCGATAAAAAATGTAGTGGGGTAAATCGGAGATCGAATTATTGATTAATTCGTCTCACAAAAGCAAGAGTCGCCACCGCGCTTTATTATTTCCAAGGGAAAAGGGAAGAGAGCGAAATAAAACCCTAAATATGCAATGTAAATAATACTTTTAAAAGTAATAAAAATACAAGGCGTTTTTGAAAAGAGATCTATGGTTCGGGGGTTGGTTATACAATGGGAAGGTATTAGCACCCAATGTATCTATAGTACTCTATAGGAACCTTTTGAAATATCTGTTTTATTAAAATTGTTTGTTTGATTGAAGCAAATAAATTGTTTTGGCCAAAAGGGGTACGGACGGGTTTTCGAAGATACGACGACCTAATGTCGAAGTTTTTGCTTAAAGGATATAAGTTTTGAAAAGATTGAATATTTGAGGAAAAAATTATCCTAAGTTTTAATGAAATGCGAATATTCGCGCAATTAGACTTGAGGACATGAAGTCGACAAATTTAATCGTTTTTTCCCTTGGATTTAAACGTAAACAGAATAAACAAGCAAATATGAAATAATTAAACAGAAAAATTATGCGGATAATGATTAAATAACAATTGAATAAAAGACTAAGTGTGTGAACGTGCATTTTTATGATTTTTTTGTTCAATATTAATGAAAAGGAAATGTTTTAATAGTTTCCATTTTTTTACGCATTTTTTATATGGATAAAAGTAAATGAAGATTAATTAAGGAAAACAAAAATATTTTTTAAGTTTTAAGACTTTCTATTTTTTTTATATATTTGTATTAGAGTTCTATATAAGGCATTATTTTTAAAGAGATATTAAATAATTAACTAGATTAAACTTAAAAGCTATTAAAAAATACTAACATTACTAAATTAAGCCTAAAGTTAATTAATAAATGAGCAAATTATTTAAAATTGTTTTTAATTAAATTAACTCTATTTGATTTATTTACTAATTACTAAATTAATGAATTTCTAAAAGAAAAATAAAAGAAATAAATAGCAAGAAGTATAAAGGAAAATAAAAGGGTGGATAGAGTAGTTAGGGGCCAAAGGGGTTTTGAAAGGCCCAAAAGAAGCAAGCAGAAAGGGGGGGTGCCTAAGGGAATTCGTTGGGGTTAAGGCAGAAAATGGGTGAAGGTCCATTTGTTTCATAATTTGTCTTTAGGGTTAACAAAGTTTGGTAATTGGGATTAGGGTTTTTGGTTACTGAACGACGCTCATTCACTCGTCTTCTTCGTCCTCGCGTTCTTCTTCTTCCCGCTTCTGAGTCCCTGAGTTTCGCTTCCGATTTCTTTGCCATGGCCACCAGCTTCTATACCTCCTTCTTCCCTCTAATGGACGCTAGGGGGCGAGGATTTACGGTAAGTTTGCTTTCGTATTCGGTGTTTTTATTACAATTTGCATGTGTTGATTTTGGTTTCATTTGATTCTGACTCCAATATATTAATGGTTATCTGAGGTTTTGAAAGAGAAAGAAGGAAAAGGTTACCTTTGGAGACGGAGGAGGGAGATTGGACGGGGCTAGGAGGCCAAGGCAAGGAAGGACGGCGGAGGCGCTGTGAGCTTGCTTCGGACTACCGGTACTCTGTATTTATCTTTCTTATCTTCCTTTGTTTCACCTCTGTAGGCTTCAATGTTGCCTTGGACGTTTGAATGCTACTGTTGAAAAAAGTATTTTTTGACTAGTTTCTCTTCTTCTCTTTCTGGCCTTGCTACTGCTTTCTTAATGTTGGCTTATGATGGTATAGTCTGAGGCTTTAGTATTGGACATGGTTTGATATTGTTTGATGTTTGATAGTGTTTTTTTTTTAATTTAGAACTGGTTATGGTTGGTATGAATTTTCGGCCTTTTACTGGTTTCGCTTCAGGTTTGGTCTTGATACAGTTTTCATTGTTTAGGTCAAGGTTTTGTGGTTCTTACGCGGGTTGATGGAAACAGGGGAATTGGTTTTATGGTTCTTAGGCCATATTAGTTTCAGGTTTGTGCAGATTGTATGTTTTTGGTTTATGATTTGGTTTTATGGTGGTTTATGGTTTAACTGGTTTTGGGACAGGATGGTACAGGTTTGGAATGGTTATGGATGGTACTGGTTTATGCAGTAGAAATGGTTTAGGCCATATTTGTGATGGTTTATGTAGGGTTTGAAATGGTTATGGATGGCAGGTTTTTAACTCGTTTAGGCCATATTGTTTATGGTTATATGCAGGTTAATGGTTGTAGGCCATAGTTGTGGTCTAGTTTATGCAGTAGGCAGGTTTGTGTGGTTTTGACAGTAGGTTTAACCTTTGGTTTGACAGTAGGTTTTGAAAATGGTTTTGACAACTTTGTGTTTTTGGTGGTGGAGGCCTTTTAGCAGGTTGTGAACTGGCTTTTGAAGTGGTTTTTTCCTTTTCATAACCGTTGCTTGGCATATGTTTTATGGTTCAGGTTTGAATATTTTACAATATTCTCTTGATGCTCTGCACATATGCTGCTACATATGGTTTGTTTGTATTCCTTTCTTATGCTCCTTTTTCTACTGAGTTACTGCTGTAGCTTTGTTTTATAACTCCTTCTGCCTAAACCAAAACCTGTAAAACCATCTTTCCATCTCTCTTCTCTCTCTTAAGTACATTGATGCATAAAAATGATGTGTACTTACTGTTCTGAAATTGCAAACATGCTGGAAAATGATGAAATGGGAAATATATTATGCTTGCAAAATGGTTTTGAACTGCATATTTCTTTTGACTTGCAAAGGCACAGTGGAGTCTTATTGTTTTGGACTCTTCCTATATGGGCATGTAGTTTACGTTGGAATTTCTTTGAACAATGCATATGCTGTTTTGTTTTCTTTTGAAATATGCAGTGGACTTTGAAAATGCAATTAATTTTTAATTATGCAGTTTTGAAAATAAAATGAATTTGTGCAACTTTTAAATTTGTGCATTCATTTATGAAAATAAAAATTCCTTCCTTTTTTGTGAACCGGGAGAAATCCCGTGATTTGCAAAAAAGGGTAAACTGATTCCAGCCGTTTGCTTTTAATGATGAACACTAATAAATAATTTTCTGCTTTTAATTATTTATTCAATTCTGACTTTTCTTTTAATTGTTTTTGCAGGTAAAATTAAATGAGCAGGCAAAAGCATTGGATAGAAGATTTAGAATTAGAATCTTAGAAAAATAGTTCTATTTTACTTTAAACTTCTATGTAAATTGTTATTATAAATATTTTGTAAATAATACACTATTTAAATAACAATTGTAATAAAATAGAATAAAGTGAAATAAAATTCTATTATTTCCCAGTCAATTCTTTTTCTTTCCAATTATTTATTTACCGTTTATAATTCTTTAAATTGTATAATAATTGAAAATCAATTTCAATCACTTAAATTCAGAATAATAAACGAATAAATAAACATCATTGATCAATTAATAATTTCAATTATTTAATTCGTTATTCATAATTTTCTATATTATAATAATTAAAAATAGAATTTCAATTATTTAACTTAGGACGATAAATAATTAAATAACCATTATTGACCAATTAATGAACTTCTTTTCAAATATTTATTATATTATTCATAAATCTTTAAATTATGTAATAACTGAAAATAAATTTCAATTATTTAAATTTAAGATGATAAATAATTAATAAACATTGTCTGAACGATTATTATGCCTCTTTTCAAATATTTATTTTATTATTTATAGATCTTTGAATTATATAATAACTGAAAATAAATTTCAATTATTTAAATTTAAGATGATAAATAATTAATAAACATCATTTAAGTCTTGATCAGTTAATAAATTTAGCGTTCAAAAATAAACAGCTCTCGACCTGAAAAAGTTATGAATTTTAAAAATCAAAAGATCAAAACGCTTGCAATGTAATGATGCAGATGGGAGATGGTATCTTAGGTCAAAATTTAGGGTACAACAGCTGCCCCTATTTAAGTTTCTTCTATCCGGAGATATGAAGATTGAAATCTTCGTTTCGACGGGATTGAAGGTACTTAAATACATAATACGCAAATTTTGCTCTAAGATACCGCCATTATGATACGAATGCAGTGATTGAATTCACAGAGAAAGATATTGTATGAAACAAGACAATGCTGGAGGAATCAAACACCAACAAAACACAGAGACGTGGATTATACATTACTGGGGAAACGAGCTATCGACTTCAAACGACAGACTCTTAACAGCGAATAAAATTGAGGGAATACGACCCCTGACCCTAACAAAGAAGGCATCTTGCATAGGCCATAAAACAGATTATTGACCCAAAACAGTGAGTTCGCAACTCAAGGTTAAAGATAGACGAAAAGAAATCAATCTTGCTGATGATGGATTACCGACTTCTGAAGGTAATGATTCATGACAAGCTTCTCTGCAAGATTTTCCGAGATATACTCGTTAATGCTGAGATAATATGGATTGTAGATGCGCAAGTCGCTCGAATAAAGAAACGGCCACTTGCTGTCGTCCAAAGAAAATACCGATAACATACAAGTTGCTCAAATAAAGAGGCTGCCACTTGCTGTCGTCCAAAGAAAATACCGATAACATACAAGTTGCTCAAATAAAGAGACTGCCACTTGCTGTCGTCCAAAGAAAATACCGATAACATACAAGTTGCTCGAATAAAGAGGCTGCCACTTGCTGTTTTCCAAAAATAATACCGATAACATACAAGTTGCTCAAATAAAGAGGCTACCACTTGCTGTTTTCCACAAGATAAAATGACGTACAAGTTGCTCGTGAAGAGCTGCCGCTTGTCGTTTTCCAAAAATAATAATAACGCACAAGTTGCTCGTGAAGAGCTGCCGCTTGTCGTTTTCTGACGATGTCTATGACGTACAAGTTGCTCATGAAGAGCTGCCGCTTGTCGTCTTCCAATAATAACAACGCACAAGTCGCTCGTGAAGAGCTGCCGCTTGTCGTTTTTCAACGATGATAATATACGTACAAATTGCTCGTGAAGAACTGCCGCTTGTCATTTTTCAACGATGATAATATACGTACAAGTTGCTCGTGAAGAGCTGCCGCTTGTCGTTTTCCGAAGAGTAACTCAGAAAGAAGTTGCGATGACACCGACAGAGAATAAAATCTTCGTCAAAGAGAATCATGAATCAGTCCATTCCCAAGGATATCACATATAAATGTGCAAAATAAATGCACCATCTGTCTAGGTTGCGATTTCACTGGGGAAAATCAATGAGATAGCCTACGCAAGATACAACAACTCCATCCAGGAATAACTAAAGAGAAAACAGTCAAACAAGACTCCACCCAATGAGAAAGTAACTCGATTGGGGAATTCATCCTATCCAGAAATGGACAAGGTGAGCTAAATCAAAAATCATCCATGAGGATTAGCTCAGTTGGCAAATTTAGAAAGGAAGCACATTTTCTGCCTAAGCTAAACTTCTACTTGGAAAGAAACAAAGTGCAAACCAAAATCGATGGCAAATGTGAATATGTATGCGTGATATGAGTGTAAATGAATAAATGAATGTTATGCCGACAAAACGAACAGAAGGAATATCCTGAAGACGATAAGATGTCACAAGAAGATAGATACTCGGCCAATCTTGAAAAAAGACGGAAAATAACTGGAACTGGAACCACAAAGCACCGTCGGAGCGTATCGCGCTACGAAGTTCAAGTCTTCTAAGGAGAAAAGTGTTCAAATCCAATCTTCTAACACTAACAGACCAACTGGCATGAGGCGAAGCGTACCACACTTCAGAAATCTCCCAAACAAAGATAACTGAAACAAATCTTAACTGGTACACTTGGGGAGTCACCAAACTTAGTACTACCAGAAACACGAGCTTACACAACTAACACCTCATGACAGTTTGAAACGAAACATGCTCATCATGCAAGGATAAATTACTGTACTGTTTCGCATTTCATGGTTTGACCATCCTCGGAACAACTGTCAATATTCCTTTCATTATTCACGACACATTTTTTTAAAATAAGAATACTTTAAATAACTTTGTTTCAAATATTGCCGTAAAAATTAAAATTTTGCCCACAAAAGGTAAATGTTCAAATTTCATTAATAAGATGGTAGTTCGCTAACAACGCGACTCCAACGGTTTACAAAAGTTTGGGAAATAGTACATGAAAGAAAAAGGTTACACAAAAACAATGATCACTATTCTCCCTAACAACTTCGAATTCCGAAATGTGCTCAAATGCCAAGACTGGTCTGACCAAAAGCCTGCCTAAGCGAAATACCTCTTGACTGCATCGGCGTTCAAGGGACGCGGGAGTTCTTCACCGTCCATATTGGTGAGAATCAAAGCACCTCCAGAGAAAACTTTCTTAACGACATACGGTCCTTCATAATTCGGAGCCCACTTGCCCCTTGAATCAGGTTGGAAAGATAATATCTTCTTGAGCACAAGGTCACCTTCTCTGAACTTGCGTGGTCGAACCTTCTTATCAAAAGCCTTCTTCATTCTCTGCTGATACAATTGACCGTGACACAAACCTGTCAATCTCTTCTCTTCGATTAAATTCAACTGATCATATCTACTTTGACACCATTCAGCCTCAGAAAGTTTATCTTCCATCAACACTCTCAAAGACGGAATCTCAACCTCCACGGGGAGTACTGCTTCCATACCATAAACTAGGGAAAATGGGGTTGCGCCTGTTGAAGTTCGAACTGAAGTACGGTATCCGTGTAAAGCAAACGGAAGCATTTCATGCCAATCTTTATAAGTTACTACCATCTTCTGGACAATCTTTTTGATGTTCTTGTTAGCAGCTTCAACAGCTCCATTCATCTTCGGTCTGTAAGGAGAAGAATTATGATGTTCGATTTTGAACTCTTCACAAAGCTCCTTCATCATCTTGTTATTCAAATTCGAACCGTTGTCAGTGATAATCTTGCTCGGGATATCGTACCGACAAATGATCTGATTCTTGATAAATCGGACTACCACCTGTCTGGTTACATTAGCATAAGATGCTGCTTCCACCCATTTAGTAAAATAATCGATCGCTACCAAGATGAAACGATGACCATTTGAAGCTTTGGGTTCAATCATTCCAATCATATCAATGCCCCACATAGAGAAAGGCCAAGGTGAAGAGATAACGTTAAGGAGGGTCGGTGGCACATGCATCTTGTCCGCATAAATCTGGCATTTATGGCACTTCTTCACATACTTGCAGCAATCAGATTCCATTGTCATCCAATAGTAACCAGCTCTCAACATCTTTCTAGCCATCGCATGTCCGTTGGCATGATTGCCAAAAGATCCTTCATGCACTTATTGCATCAGCATGTCTGCTTCACGTCTGTCTACACATCTGAGCAAGACCATGTCATAATTCCTCTTATACAAAACTCCTTCATTGAGAAAGAAACTGCTTGCTAATCTTCTCAACGTCTTCCTATCTTTATTGGATGCCCCAGGCGGGTACTCTTGAGTTTGAAGAACACGTTTAATGTCATAGAACCACGGTTTGTCGTCGGTAACCTCTTCTACTGAGAACACATGAGCAAGTCTGTCGAGGCGCATAACTCGGATTGTAGGCACATCGTTCCAACCATTTACTTGAAACATTGAAGACAAAGTAGCCAAAGCATCAGCCATTTGGTTCTCATCTCTAGGGATATGGTGTAATTCCACTTTGTTGAAGAAAGTTAACAATCTTCTAGCATAGTCTCTGTAAGGGATCAAACCAGGATGACGAGTCTCCCATTCTTCTTTGATTTGATTAATCACCAATGCTGAATCTCCGTAAATATCAAGAATCTTAATCCTTAGATCCACCGCTTCTTCGAGACCCATAATACATGCCTCATATTCAGCCATGTTGTTCGTGCAATCAAACTTCAATCTTGCCGTGAACGGGATATGAGTACCTCGGGGAGTGACGATGATTGCCCCAATTCCATTTCCATAAGAGTTCACAGCTCCGTCAAAAATTAAACCCCAATGCGATTCAGGATCAGGTCCTTCTTCAGGTAACGGCTCTTCACAGTCTTTAGCTTTCAAGTACATAACATCTTCATCTGGGAAATCAAACTTGATGGATTGATAGTCTTCAATTGGTTGGTGAGCCAAATGATCGACTAAAATACTCCCTTTGATCGCTTTCTGAGTGTGATACTTAATGTCATATTCAGATAACAACATCTGCCAACGGGCTATCCTTCCAGATAAGGCGGGCTTCTCAAAGATATACTTGATCAGATCCATTTTGGAGATCAACCAAGTGGTGTGGTTAATTATATACTGGCGCAGACGGCGAGCGGCCCAAGCTAAAGCACAACAGGTTTTCTCAAGCAACGAGTATCGAGACTCACAGTCTGTGAATTTCTTACTCAGATAGTATACAACATGTTCCTTTCTTCCAGTATCATCTTGTTGACCAAGCACACATCCCATAGAATCTTCCAATATAGTCAGGTACATAATCAAAGGTCTTCCTTCAACCGAAGGAATCAAAATGGGAGGTTCAAGCAAATATTCTTTGATGCTATCAAAAGCTCTCTGACAATCTTCTGTCCACACACATCCTTGGTTCTTTCGGAGAAGCTTGAAAATCGGCCATCAGGTAGCAGTCATATGAGATATAAACCTAGAAATGTAGTTCAGTCTCCCAAGGAGTCCTCTTACTTGTTTTTCCATCTTGGGGGTGGGCATTTCTCGAATAGCTTTGACTTTATCAGGATCTACCTCAATACCTTTCTGACTGACAATGAAACCCAGAAGTCTTCCAGAACGGACACCAAAAGTGCACTTGTTGGGATTCAGACGGAGTTTGTACTTCCTCAAACGCTAGAATAACTTCAACAAATGCTCCAAGTGATCTTCCTCAGTCTGCAATTTGCAATCATATCATCCACATACACTTCGATCTCCTTATGCATCATGTCATGGAACAAAGCAGTCATGGCCCTTTGGTATGTTGCACCAGCATTCCTCAAACCAAACGGCATAACCTGATAACAAAAGGTTCCCCAAGGTGTAATGAAAGCGGTCTTCTCCATGTCTTCTGGTGCCATCTTGATTTGACTGTAACCAGAGAAACCGTCCATGAAAGAAAAGACTTTGAACTTGGCGGTACTGTCGACCAATACGTCAATGTGAGGTAATGGGAAGTCGTCCTTCGGACTAGCTCTATTTAGATCTCTGTAGTCTGCACACATCCGAACCTTGCCATCTTTCTTTGCAACAGGCACTATGTTGGCTAACCACTGAGGATAGACCGATGTCACAAGGAAACCTGCATTAATTTGTTTCTGAACCTCCTCTTTGATCTTGTCAGCCATGTCGGGACGAGTCCTTCTCAGCTTCTGCTTGATAGGCGGACATTCAGGTCTCAACGGTAAACGATGCTCCACAATATCGTTGTCCAAACCCGGCATATCTTGGTAAGACCAAGCAAACACATCAACATACTCTTTGAGAAGCTCCAACATCTTCTCTTTAACTTCCGGGATAAGCAATGCTCCGACTTTAACCTCCTTTCTATCTTCTTCATCACCCAAATTGACTAACTCTACAGGTTCTTCAAACGGTTGAATGATCTTCTCATCATGCTCAAGCAAACGGGAAATCTCAACAGGAATCTCTTCGTCATCCTCTTCTTCGGCTCTGAACACAGGGAATTCAAAGTTGGGAGAGGGCATAGGATCATTGTTTTCGATGGTTAAGTCATGGATTAATCTGCACATATGATTATGCTTTATTTTAGAAATCGATTTGTGCAAATAAAACAAAAGGTTATTATATTTTCCTATTACTACCAATTAATTTTCATTGCTATTTCCCAGAAAAAGTGAAAAATAAAACAGTAGTGGACAAAATAACATTTTTATTCATTAAAGGGAAATACTTGAAACAAGGAGCCCAGACATCTCTCTTTTGCCTTGGGCAGAGCAAAAGGAATTATTTTTCATAGCCCGACACAAAATACTCTTCGCCTTGGGCAGAGCGAATTTTTTCAAAGAAAAACAAAACAAAACATTACTCGAATATGTGCATAACAACAGGAACATCAACAGCTATCCCGTTTTGGCAAGCCAATCCAGGCGTCACAAAATCGGGCAAATCTTCCTCGGAATCGTCATCTATGATAGCATCAACCTCAGGATGTATAAACCCTGAACTTCGGAAAACCTCTTGAATCGGACGAACAACCACCTCCTTCTTGACTCTTGCAGACACTGGATGAAAACCAAGACCTTCCCCAGACTTGTTCTCGGGCAACGTCAACACCTGGCCCCATCCTTCGGCCGAACCACTTTCCACCACTCGCCGCGCATCCTCAAAAGAAGAGATGGATGCCCCTTGCTTCTTCACTGCATTCTTGGCAACAGAAAGACCTTGGAACTGGGTTCCAACATCCTCGTCAGCATCAATAAAAGAGAATGATGATAAATGGCTTACCACCATAGCCTGCTCTCCCCCAATCATCACTAGCTTCCCATGCCTTACAAACTTTAATCTCTGATGGAGCGTAGAGGTGACTGCCCATGCATCATGGATCCATGGACGACCCAATAAGCAACTGTAGGCAGCACGAATATCCATCACTTGGAAAGTGATTTGAAAAGTATGGGGACCAATTACTATAGGAAGATCCACTTCACCAATGACTGTCTTCCTAGAACCATCAAACGCTTTAACAATTACTCCACTGGGTCTCATGGGAGCACCTGGATATGAGAGCCGAGATAAAGTAGTTTTGGGCATCACATTCAACGACGAACCTCTATCCACCAACACGCTTGATAAGGTATCATTTCCGCAACTTACTGAGATATGCAAAGCCATATTGTGGTTCCTCCCCTCCTCTGGGAGTTCTTCATCACTGAAACCAAGATTGTTACATGAAGTAATATTTCCCACAATCTCGTCAAACTGGTCAACCGTCACATCATGATCCACGAATGCCTGATCCAAGACCTTCATCAAAGCTTCTCTATGGGCACCAGAATCTCTCAGTAAAGCAAGCAAAGAAATCTTGGAAGGAGTTTGCAAAAGTTGGTCCACAATCTTATATTCACTTCTCTTGATAAGCTTCAAGATCTCATCGTCCTCAGGGTGAGGGATAGGTTCACTGGATCAGCCTATCTCAACCCTTGGTTCAACATTTCTCACTGGAATCTCCGCCGGTATGGGTCTCCTGACTTGAACTTCTGGTCTCTTCAAAGGTACTGCTGCAAAAACACGCCCACTTCTCGTAACTCTACTCACATCAGCAATGTTAACAAAAGACGGTCTTGTTGGTATAGGGACTTCTACCCCATTCTCAATCATTATGGCATTATACTTATACGGTACAACTTGGTCTGAGTTGTAAGGCATAGGACCAGGGGGGTAAACAATCAAAGGATCAACAGGTGTAGTCTGACTGTCGTAAACGATCTCTACGGATTCAGGCAAATTGAGTTGTGGAATGATAACATTCACCTCATCCTCCGGATCTCTGTCATACGTAATAGTGATAATTCTCTGGTCTAGCAACTTCTGAATATCCTCCTTCACAATAGGACAATCAACCTCTCTTGAACAAAATTCACAAACATCATGATCATGCTGATGTCTAACAAAGGCAAGTCTTCTCAAACTCTGATGTAACCTGATCAACGACTCTCTTATGTGTTCAACTTGAAAAACTCGAAACTTTCCCGGACAACCTTCCACCATATTCACTGATGCTGCCCTATGTCGAGGCAAAGGATTATCTCTAACATTTGGATTAACATCCTTGAAAGATAAGATACCATTCTTAATCAACCTCTGCACGTCCGCCTTCAAAGCAAAACAGTTCTCAAGGTTGTGCCCCGGCGACCCTTGATGATATTCACAAAACTGATCCGCCTTGTACCACAGAGAAGTACTGTTCGGTGCGACAGGAGGATGCTTTGTCGTTATGAGGTTCTTTCTGATAAGAGCAGGGAACAATTCAGTATAAGTCATAGGAATGGCATCGAACTGCAGTTTTCTGGGTGAACGGTTCTGATTGTTGAATGGATAAGCCTGTTATCGAGGTTGCTGCTGAAATGGCCGTTGTTGAGTTGGTGGGGTTTGATGAGCTGGGGTCATCAGAGCTGGGCGGACAGCCGGAGTGACTGCCGCAACGTGAGAGTAACCTCTCCTAGGTCTCCCTGGGAACAAAGCGCTGACATCCTGCTCTTTTCTTTTCGGGAAAACACTTCCAAACTTCTTAGTACTGTTAGACGGACTTTCTTCTTTAACCAAACGCCCTTCACGAATCCCTTCCTCTAACCGCATGCCCATGCTTACCATTTCGGTGAAGTCACTGGGTGCGCTGGCTATCATTCTTTCATAGTAAAAGGAACCTAAAGTCTTCAAGAATATCTTAGTCATCTCTTTCTCCTCAAGAGGTGGATAGATTTGAGCAGCAATTTCACGCCACCTCTGGGCGTATTCCTTAAAAGATTCTCGGTCTCTTTGTGACATCGCCCGGAGTTGATCCCTGTACGGTGCCATGTCAACGTTGTACTTATACTGGTGGACAAAAGCTTCGCTAAGATCGTTGAAGTTGCGCATCCGAATACTGTCTAAACCCATATACCACTTTAGAGCAGCACCCGTCAAACTATCTTGAAAATAGTGAATCAATAAGTCATGATCATCGGAATACATAGACATCTTTCTCACGTACATTGTCAAATGACTTCTAGGACACGAATCACCCTTATATCTTTCAAAGTCTGGTACTTTGAATTTTGCTGGAATCTTGACATTCGGAACTAAACAAAGGTCGTGCGTGTTCTTCCCAAACAAATCTTTCCCCTTTAATGCTCTAAGCTCTTTCTGCATTTCCTGGAACTGATCCTGAAACTCTTCCATTCTATCAAAAAGACCCAAACTTTCAGCAGGCTCGGCAGGATAAGTAGGTTCATTCAAGTATGGCACAGAGTGGACCACAGGAGCGACAATTGTCATAATCGGTTGCGGAAAAGGTGTTACAGACGGAATTACTGGCGGCAAGGCAGTTGTCTCTGGCTGAGGAAGAGACAAAGCAGGTTGAAACAAAGGTTGTACGGCAGGCTGATACCCCTCTGGCACAAAGTTGTAAGGCACCCCCCACGGAAAACCTTTCGGCATCTGATGTTGAAGCGGAGAGTTGATTTGAGTCACGGACGTCGGAACGGTGACAATCTTGGAAGCCACTGGAGTTGAAGTCTGAATCTCGGCAGCTGTAGTCGATGGCTGGTTCTGAACAGCCACCAAACTTTCCACTAACGCAGTTAACTTTTCCATCTCGATACGAAGGGTAGCAACCTCCCCACGAAGCTCATGGTTTTCCTGTTCCAGATCTTCCATTTTCCTTTGACGATTGGCTCGAGTGTCGTATCGGTGAGACAGCTTGACAACCTTTTGAGTGGAAAAAGAAACAAGGATAAGACTCTAGGAAACACGTGAAGTGAAATGTTGAATGATGCATGATGTGCGAGGCAAATGATGATTCATTTTAATAGTTTTTCAAGGAACTTCGATAATTTTGCATAGATCAATGGTAAAGGACTTTGGAACAACAAAAACTCAGTCCATTAATCAAAACAGTAAATTACAACTTACAACTTGGAATATCAAAACCATAAATTACAACTTTGGGATAACAACCCAATAATAAAAGCAGTAAATTACAACCTCGAAACATGGAATCCATAATAAAGCGATAAATTACAATTTTAAAACATGAAGTCCAAAATAAAGCAATAAATTACAACTTTGGAGCATGAAGCCCATAATAAAGTAATAAATTACAACTTTGGAGCATGAAGCTCTTTTACATAGTTTTACAAAATGACATCAATAAAATAAAACTAAAAACTAAAGATCACTCAGAATCATCAGATGAGGGACCAAACACCAACTGTAACCGGAGCTTCTTGATCTTCTCTTCATAAAAGTCTTCCATCTCTTTCTTCTCAACTACCAGTCGATAAATGATTTCCTTCTGTGGGTTAGGAACGAGAGCCACGCTTACCGAACCTTCCTTCCTTCTCTTCCTCTCACTAGCATACCTCTTCAGTAAAGCATCCTTTTGACGAAGCTTCTCATCGTGATCAATGAACCAACCGTCTTGAATAAACAGCAACTCCTCCTTTTCCTTTAGCTGTCGAGTCAGGACTCGATTCTCATATTCAGACATATGGTACTTTCTTTCCAAGCATCCCTCTCGGACTTTATCCTAGCCAGATTTCCTTGGTATTCTCCTATATTCGCGATAGGGATAACAACAGATGATGGTGCAACGGTAGGGAATAAAGGTTTCTCAAGTTTATAGGGCATCTTGAGAGCACAAGCCCTAGCACGGACCCACTGTAGGTAAGGCTCCAAAGAAACGGCACCTCTATGTCCTAACATATCTCTCCCTTTCCTATAGATGTGGCGCCAAGCTCCTTCGATCTCCCTCTCAGCTGCCTGATGATCTTGTCCTTCTTGTAGAAAGAAACCACTCACATGGATGTTGTTTGGCTTTTCTCTCATCGGGTATCCGAACTGACGGCGCGCGAGAACAGGGTTATAGTTGATTCCACCTCTCGTACCGAGAAGAGGCACGTTAGGGAAAGCACCACAGCTATCGATGATCTTCACGTCGTAGTAAACTCGATTATACCAGTCAATGTCGAAATGAGTGAGAGCCATGATCTTTGGCGCCCATCGCGATTCCTTCTCGAGATCCCAGAAAATATCAGACCCAGGTAGATGAGAAACATACCACTGATACAACAACGGTGCACAACAAATAATCATCCCTCCTTGATAAGAGTTTCGAAGATGGATGGAGTAGTAGGTATCTCCTAGCAGTGTAGGGACCGGATTTCCGATCAAGAAAATTCTGATGGCGTTGATATCCACAAATTTATCAACGTTAGGGAACAAGAATAGACCATAAGCGAGTAAAGCAAACACGTCTTCGAAGGCAACAATATCTTTTATCTCAGCAAAATGACGAGCTTTCCTCAACAAAAACTGCGCAGACAAACCTAGGATTCCCCCTTTTGTAGTCATGTTCTCCTCTATCTCTGACTTCTTCAAGTGGGTGATGGTCGCTATCTCGTGAGATTTGGGTTCCTCTTCTAATCCGGAAAAAGGAACACAGTCGGTGATCGGCAAACCAAGTATGTAGGAGTACTCTTCTAAGGTGGGCATCAACTGGTAATCTGGAAAGGTGAAACATCGGTACAAAGGATCGTAGAATTGAACCAACGTATTGAGGATGCCTTCTTTCATCTTGCGCTTCATGAGAGGTATAATGGACCCATACTTCTTCTGAAAATCCGTCGGGTTCTCGATCTTCGGAATCAAACTCTTCAGTTCTTCAATCTCGGGCTCCCTAAAACTAAAACTTCGAGTATTTCTCCTTCCAAATTCCATAATACTTTAGATGTCTGCAAAAATCATTCCGAAATTCCTTGAAAAACAAGTTTTTTACAAAGATGTTGATGAATGATAATGCAACAGTCACACACAAGTTTGCAAACATGGGGTTCAAAGGTTCAACGTCACGAGCATGGAGTCAAGGGTAAAGCCCACCCAAAGGTATGTACTAACGGTTCAATCACACCTGTAAGACAAGGTTCTAAGGGTTCCCAGAGTCTACATTCCTCCTTCGGATATTACCAACGTCTTGATTACTCAATAATTAGCAATATTCTCAAGAGAAACTCGTCCGAGTGTAGCATCGCGTAACAACTACTTCCGAATTACTCTGTTATAGTCTCCGTGCTACACCTAAAAAGGCCAAGAGGGGTTAGGGTTTTACGGTCCTCAACTTCTCGGGCTCCTAGGTCGAAAATAATAATGTCTTCCCGATTACTCGGTAAACAAATATTAAGTTCAAGAGGGCCTTCCATTGAGTGGGGGATCTCATGCCTCCTTCTTCGGGATTACTCCCTCAAAGTTAACATGACTGTACCACCCGTCCTATTCCTTAAGCGTTACTTGATCCAGGTATAGGATTCGTCCTTTGCAAAAAACCCAAACACCCCAATTTAAACACATAATCAAACATATCAAATAATAGTAAACAGATAAAACAAATTAGGCTTAACCCACTTAGGGATAGACCAGCAAGAGGTCAATCTGTCCCCAGCAGAGTCGCTAATTCTGTAGCGATAAAAAATGTAGCGGGGTAAATCGGAGATCGAATTATTGATTAATTCGTCTCACAAAATCAAGAGTCGCCACCGCGCTTTATTATTTCCAAGGGAAAAGGGAAGAGAGCGAAATAAAACCCTAAATATGCAATGTAAATAATACTTTTAAAAGTAATAAAAATACAAGGCGTTTTTGAAAAGAGATCTATGGTTCGGGGGTTGGTTATACAATGGGAAGGTATTAGCACCCAATGTATCTATAGTACTCTATAGGAACCTTTTGAAATATCTGTTTTATTAAAATTGTTTGTTTGATTGAAGCAAATAAATTGTTTTGGCCAAAAGGGGTACGGACGGGTTTTCGAAGATACGACGACCTAATGTCGAAGTTTTTGCTTAAAGGGTATAAGTTTTGAAAAGATTGAATATTTGAGGAAAAAATTATCCTAAGTTTTAATGAAATGCGAATATTCGCGCAATTAGACTTGAGGACATGAAGTCGACAAATTTAATCGTTTTTTCCCTTGGATTTAAACGTAAACAGAATAAACAAGCAAATATGAAATAATTAAACAGAAAAATTATGCGGATAATGATTAAATAACAATTGAATAAAAGACTAAGTGTGTGAACGTGCATTTTTATGATTTTTTTGTTCAATATTAATGAAAAGGAAATGTTTTAATAGTTTCCATTTTTTTACGCATTTTTCATATGGATAAAAGTAAATGAAGATTAATTAAGGAAAACAAAAATATTTTTTAAGTTTTAAGACTTTCTATTTTTTTTAATATATTTGTATTAGAGTTCTATATAAGGCATTATTTTTAAAGAGATATTAAATAATTAACTAGATTAAACTTAAAAGCTATTAAAAAATACTAACATTACTAAATTAAGCCTAAAGTTAATTAATAAATGAGCAAATTATTTAAAATTGTTTTTAATTAAATTAACTCTATTTGATTTATTTACTAATTACTAAATTAATGAATTTCTAAAAGAAAAATAAAAGAAATAAATAGCAAGAAGTATAAAGGAAAATAAAAGGGTGGATAGAGTAGTTAGGGGCCAAAGGGGTTTTGAAAGGTCCAAAAGAAGCAAGCAGAAAGGGGGGGTGCCTAAGGGAATTCATTGGGCTTAAGGCAGAAAATGGGTGAAGGTCCATTTGTTTCATAATTTGTCTTTAGGGTTAACAAAGTTTGGTAATTGGGATTAGGGTTTTTGGTTACTGAACGGCGCTCATTCACTCGTCTTCTTCGTCCTATCGTTCTTCTTCTTCCTGCTTCTGAGTCCCTGAGTTTCGCTTCCGATTTCTTTGCCATGGCCACCAGCTTCTATACCTCCTTCTTCCCTCTAATGGACGCTAGGGGGCGAGGATTTACGGTAAGTTCGCTTTCGTATTCGGTGTTTTTGTTACAATTTGCATGTGTTGATTTTGGTTTCATTTGATTATGACTCCAATATATTAATGGTTATATGAGGTTTTGAAAGAGAAAGAAGGAAAAGGTTACCTTTGGAGACGGAGGAGGGAGATTGGACGGGGCTAGGAGGCCAAGGCAAGGAAGGACGGCGGAGGCGCTGTGAGCTTGCTTCGGACTACCGGTACTCTGTATTTATCTTTCTTCTCTTCCTTTGTTTCACCTCTGTAGGCTTCAATGTTGCCTTGGACGTTTGAATGCTACTGTTGAAAAAAGTATTTTTTGACTAGTTTCTCTTCTTCTCTTTCTGGCCTTGCTACTGCTTTCTTAATGTTGGCTTATGATGGTATAGTCTGAGGCTTTAGTATTGGACATGGTTTGATATTGTTTGATGTTTGATAGTGTTTTTTTTTTAATTTAGAACTGGTTATGGTTGGTATGAATTTTCGGCCTTTTACTGGTTTCGCTTCAGGTTTGGTCTTGATACAGTTTTCATTGTTTAGGTCAAGGTTTTGTGGTTCTTACGCGGGTTGATGGAAACAGGGGAATTGGTTTTATGGTTCTTAGGCCATATTAGTTTCAGGTTTGTGCAGATTGTATGTTTTTGGTTTATGATTTGGTTTTATGGTGGTTTATGGTTTAACTGGTTTTGGGACAGGATGGTACAGGTTTGGAATGGTTATGGATGGTACTGGTTTATGCAGTAGAAATGGTTTAGGCCATATTTGTGATGGTTTATGTAGGGTTTGAAATGGTTATGGATGGCAGGTTTTTAACTCGTTTAGGCCATATTGTTTATGGTTATATGCAGGTTAATGGTTGTAGGCCATAGTTGTGGTCTAGTTTATGTAGTAGGCAGGTTTGTGTGGTTTTGACAGTAGGTTTAACCTTTGGTTTGACAGTAGGTTTTGAAAATGGTTTTGACAACTTTGTGTTTTTGGTGGTGGAGGCCTTTTAGCAGGTTGTGAACTGGCTTTTGAAGTGGTTTTTTCCTTTTCATAACCGTTGCTTGGCATATGTTTTATGGTTCAGGTTTGAATATTTTACAATATTCTCTTGATGCTCTGCACATATGCTGCTACATATGGTTTGTTTGTATTCCTTTCTTATGCTCCTTTTTCTACTGAGTTACTGCTGTAGCTTTGTTTTATAACTCCTTCTGCCTAAACCAAAACCTGTAAAACCATCTTTCCATCTCTCTTCTCTCTCTTAAGTACATTGATGCATAAAAATGATGTGTACTTACTGTTCTGAAATTGCAAACATGCTGGAAAATGATGAAATGGGAAATATATTATGCTTGCAAAATGGTTTTGAACTGCATATTTCTTTTGACTTGCAAAGGCACAGTGGAGTCTTATTGTTTTGGACTCTTCCTATATGGGCATGTAGTTTACGTTGGAATTTCTTTGAACAATGCATATGCTGTTTTGTTTTCTTTCGAAATATGCAGTGGACTTTGAAAATGCAATTAATTTTTAATTATGCAGTTTTGAAAATAAAATGAATTTGTGCATCTTTTAAATTTGTGCATTCATTTATGAAAATAAAAATTCCTCCCTTTTTTGTGAACCGGGAGAAATCCCGTGATTTGCAAAAAAGGGTAAACTGATTCCAGCCGTTTGCTTTTAATGATGAACACTAATAAATAATTTTCTGCTTTTAATTATTTATTCAATTTTGACTTTTCTTTTAATTGTTTTTGCAGCTAAAATTAAATGAGCAGGCAAAAGCATTGGATAGAAGATTTAGAATTAGAATCTTAGAAAAATAGTTCTATTTTACTTTAAACTTCTATGTAAATTGTTATTATAAATATTTTGTAAACAATACACTATTTAAATAACAATTGTAATAAAATAGAATAAAGTGAAATAAAATTCTATTATTTCCCAGTCAATTCTTTTTCTTTCCAATTATTTATTTACCGTTTATAATTCTTTAAATTGTATAATAATTAAAAATCAATTTCAATCACTTAAATTCAGAATAATAAACGAATAAATAAACATCATTGATCAATTAATAATTTCAGTTATTTAATTCGTTATTCATAATTTTCTAAATTATAATAATTAAAAATAGAATTTCAATTATTTAACTTAGGTCGATAAATAATTAAATAACCATTATTGACCAATTAATGAACTTCTTTTCAAATATTTATTATATTATTCATAAATCTTTAAATTATGTAATAACTGAAAATAAATTTTAATTATTTAAATTTAAGATGATAAATAATTAATAAACACTGTCTGAACTATTAATATGCCTCTTTTCAAATATTTATTTTATTATTTATAGATCTTTGAATTATATAATAACTGAAAATAAATATCAATTATTTAAATTTAAGATGATAAATAATTAATAAACATCATTTAAGTCTTGATCAGTTAATAAATTTAGCGTTCAAAAATAAACAGCTCTCGACCTGAAAAAGTTATGAATTTTAAAAATCAAAAGATCAAAACGCTTGCAATGTAATGATGCAGATGGGAGATGGTATCTTAGGTCAAAATTTGGGGTACAACAGGGGTTAAAAACACCCGCTATCTAACATGAACTTTGCAGGTTCAGTGGAGAAGACGATGATGTGTGGATGTATCATTGGTCCGTTTAAAAAATGCGCACATTTTTTTGTCTTATAACATAGGCATTAATTTTGATATATTATATTTCTTTATTACCATAATAACAAATACAGGCAAGTGGTTCAGTGGATGGTGCGCTGGATGTTGATCATTGGGACCTGGGTTCGATTCCCAGGTCCCCCAAAAGCTCTATATTATTTTTCATAACGTGATTGCATGCAGGCATTTAAAGGCGTTCCACCATGGACTCCCACATCCCAGGCGCCAGGTGTCTACAAGCAGTAATCCAATGGCCAGGAGATGATAGTCATCATGATCCTCAGTCAACGCTTGCACAACTAATTCCAAAGGTCAACGTGGTTGAATAGCTTGATGGGCCACAGAAATTCCAGACAAACCTCCTAATGGGCCAACACCCCCCCTGGTTTATTATTTTCTTATTTTCTTTCTTTTTATTTTCTTTTAATAACTATTATTATTATTATTTAATTAACTCACAAATAATTATTTTCATAATAAATTCAGAAACCTAAAATATTATTTATTTTTGTTATTTATTAATTTCACTATTAATTATTATTTTGTAAATAAATACTAATAATTTGATTTAGTTTAATTAGGGTTAATATTGAATATTTTTGCAATAAATAAAATAGATTAGAATTAGGGTTTTTCTCTTGGCAACTTTTAATTTCTTTTTATTTTATTTTCATTAAAGACCTAAAAACCATAAAAAAAATACTTTTTTCTTGTAATTATTTAATTAATTAGTAAATTAGGTTTAATATTAATTAATTGCAAAAAGGGACCAAAATTCCATTCTTTTCTCAAAAAGGGTCAAAACCCTAAGGACATCCCCGATTTAATTTCTTTTCGCGCATTATTATTTTTGATCATATTTATGTATCTGTTTCCGAGGATGTAATAGATAATTAGGGCTTTTATCACTTTATTTATTTCTCGCATTTATTTTCCAAAGGGTTATGTTTTTGGCGATGTAAATACCTGACGCGTTGTAATAGCGTAGATTCATTTTCCGCAATTTATTTTCCCCACAATTATTAACTGTTAATTATGCATGCAAGACTTGTCTGAAAAATAAAATCAAAACGTAGCTCACCATAATACCTGTGCAAAGACAATTAACATGAAACCTGACACACGTGCACATGCCACTCTTAGGGTACGCCTCACTAGGTTACCTCGAGGTGGTCATTGAGTATAGGGTGTTTTAGAGGTCGCCCTCTTGTCTAAAGATCCAATTGCCTCGAAACGGTTGCCTCGGATAAAAAGGATCTAGGACATTAGGGTTACCGCTAAGGCGTCCTACTATTGCTTTGGTGACCACACATGTCCCTATAATCGAATTGACCTGAATAACTCCAACGACGGTACTACCTACTTCTCAATAGTGGGGTAGTACTGTCTAAAGGACTCTTACACAGCTTAATTCCTTAGAGTAGGTAGATTTCTCCTGGGTACTTGCTCTTTCAAAACAAAAAAAAACAACTCTTCGCACTCACACTTTTCTGACAAAAGTTTTCAAACAAATACTTCATACACTCTTGAGGACAGATACAAGAGTCAAAACGAAGTTTTCAAAACGAAACTTTTTCAAAACCCACAAACACAAGAAGAGCAAACATTTTTGAAAACATAGTGAGCAAGTACCTAAGAGCCCGTGGATAACCACGGATAGAAAGGGTGCTAACACCTTCCCTTTCTATAATCTACCTCTCGAACCGAGAAACATCTCGAAAAGTAATTTTGATGTGCTTTTGTCCTTTCCTTGTTGGAGAACATAAAAGATGGTGGCGACTCTTGCTTACCGCGACATTTCGCGAACCAGCATTTCAAAACAGTCAGTTCTATTTCCACCGATCATAGAACTGGCGACTCTGCTGGGGACTTTATAAGTGAGGTGTACCTTAGGATCAGATCATTCTATGTTTTCAATTGTATGCCTTATATGCTTTAATATTGTGGGCTTGTATCGGAGTTTCATAGATCCTAACCCGGATCTGGGGAATACCCTTTAGGTAAGTAGCAATAAACTGTGAGGGACATGTCCGGCGTAGACCGATACGGGTGAAGCAGTAGCTACGTTGGTGTGACACCTTGGTCTGTACCGATATCCCTTGTGTTGGAACGAGGAGAATATGGGTCTTCTGAGGAGTCATTAAGCACCAACCGACCTTAGAACCTTAAATTGACCCAACTTGGCCATAAAACAGTAGCAGTATGCTACACTCATTGAGGCTAAACTCTCGCGATGGTTCCGGCCGCAAGAAAAGGTTGCTGCACTAGAGTTATGACCGATTGAGGGTAGTCAATGATATCGAGATCCTCTAGAACCCGGTTACTATTTTCTAGGACAAGTCTTAACCAACTAAAACTGAAAGAGGGTAGTACCTAAACTTCATGCTGGCCTGAAATCTAAGGGCTCTTTTGTGTGACTTGTGTGCCTTCAAACTTGAACTACTTGCACATTCTTGTTATCTGACACATGAGTTCCTTGCAGGTTTTGTTTACAGTCCTTAATATGGGCTTATAACAGGGTTTACTTACATCACTCCACGCATAGCATAACATCATAACATCATACCATAGCATTTCCTTAACCCATTTCAAGGATCTCAAGGGTCTGTGATGCAGGTCATGATGAACCAACTATCTAGCAAGGGGCAAAGGGGATTTATTTTCCTCTAGCCAAGGTTGTTTGGAGATCAAAACATGATAACTTGAGTCAGGGGCTATGACCCACTCGATATGGTGAGCCTTGACTCTTGAAGAAGGACTCTCAACAACACGAAGTTCCTTCAATCAAGCTACCCAAATTCGAATTCTAACAAGTTTCTCTGTTTACCCCGCGAGATCCTTGAAAACATTGCATACATATATCATACATATCATTGCATAACAGGTCACCCTTTACAGGTTTCTCATGTTCTCGCTGTTTATTTCAGCAATGGCTCTCCAACAAGACAACCAGGATCTCCATACTCAAGAGACTCAGTTTAGGGAAATCCTCCTAAACCTATCCAAGGGGCAGGAAGAGTTGAGAACACTCCTCAGGGGGACTTTGGTCAGGAACAATCCTGAAGACGGTAAGGACGAACGGTTGAAATGTCTGCAAGCCGAGGTAGATGCAATGAAAACCCAGATGCTGGGGCAGATGGCCCTTATCCAAGGCTTAGCTCGGGAGCAAGAAGAGCTGAGAACCATTGTCAACCAGCTTCGTCAAGACAACGACATGAAGCAAACGGTCAAGGCTGGGGGTCAAGCCAGTAATCAGCCTCCAAGAAGACAGGAGTTTAGTATGGTGAAGAATGGACCTCTCCAAGTTGCTACTACATCGAGGGTCCAAAAACAACCTCACCAAGAGCAATAGGTTGATCAGAGCAAGCCAAACAAGCCCAAGAGGCAATTTACCAAGATCAACATGTCACCGACTCAAGCGCTACAACAATTGTTGAAGGCAGGGCTGATTACATTGAAGAATCCTCCCTGGAATCCCAACACCTATGCTCCTACCTATCATCCCTATGAAAGGTGTGCATACCACTCTGACGGTCCGGGACATGACACCGACAACTGTTGGACTCTGCAGAACAAGATCCAATACTTGATTGACGGAAGGGTGCTGGAGTTTATGCCGGATGGCAAGATGAAAATCTTCCGCAAAGAGTTCCCCATCTGAGATGACTAGTTCAAACTAAGAAACTTTTGTTCATTTGAATGTTCAAGTTGTATTTTTCTTTGCTTGATTCAAACAATCATTATCATGTCAAACTTTTTTATTTCATTAGTGCATCGCATATATCTGTTTTGAATTAATCTATTCGTATTCACTATATTCAAATTGCTTTCATTTTTGTGATGTTCAACTCCCGATTAAAAAAATTCTAAGCCTTTTGAGGGAGGTGACGAAAACGATACCACAATCTTTATAGTATGCTTTTAAACAGACCCCGCTGATGATGTACAGGCATTGTTTCAAATCCTAAACAATGGAGTTATAAGGAAGATAATCCCTAGTCAACCCCTTGAGCCAAAGAAGTTGGAGTTTTTCTTTTCGCAAAAATTAAAACCCTTAATTATAACCTAGGGCAGGGTAGTTTTCTCAATTGATCCAGGTGCATAATGAACAGCATCAAAGGAGTCCTTCCAAAACAAAAGACAGTGTTGGTTTAGTATAATCATCAAGACAGGCAGACATTACCAAAAAAAAACTAAAGCCCAACAAGTCAAAACCTATGAAGGAGACTTACAAAAAACTGGGGCATCCCGCTGACTGTAATCACAAAAGAAACAGTTTAGGCAAAAAGACAGGGATAATAAAATCAAAAAGAAAGAGGTCCTGCAAACCCTTATAAAAATGACTGCCTATTCAAAATAAATTGTCAACATCCGAACCATCACCGGAATATCAGAGCAAAGACTCAAACAAGGTCTAATGCACGATTAGCTGAGTTTAGGATTGAAGAACATCACGAAGAGAGGGTGGGTACAAATAAAATTTGAGCCTTTATCCTTTGTTTCTTAAACCGTGAACCAGGCCACGTTACAACCTTCAAAAGTCCTAGCTGAAGCGTGGGTTAGTTCGAAAGCATACTGATACCAAAGGTATCCTGACTCCTTAAGGCTTGCTGTAAAATCCTGAGTTGACATCACATTTTACAAAAATTCACTTGCTTTATCGAAAACTGCATTTTCAAAAAATTCAAGACAGACATAAGCTTTGCATTCTTGAAATAATATTGTTTGTGTATGATTATTTGTTCAACAGCAGAGAAATTCGCACGAAGAATATCTAGTGAACAAAAATCTTCTCAAGGGTCACCTCAAGTGGAAGAAACACTTCCAACCAAGGGGCAGGTATGATCATTGTCCATCATTTGGGGCAGTCCAGTCAAGATTCAGAGAATCTCTCAAAATGCCAAATAGTCAGGGGCAAATCTCCGCCTGAGTCACTTGGGGCATTGGACATGAATGCCAGCAACGAATCTTGCACGATCAAACGAAAATCTTCTGGTAGTATGGCAACACAATACTACTGACAGTGACACCTCCCTGCACTTTGAGAGAATGGACATAGTCGGAAAAAAAATACTACGCATAATCAAAGACCCGCTAGGTCGACTGGCCTAGGCAAAAATAAGGGCTTCCCGGAGAACCAAAAGGGTTCGGGCAAAAATAAGGGATGAAAATGAAAAATCTGTACACCCGGCAAGTCGAAAATCTGAAAAGGCAGCTTGGGCAAAAATGGGTATCCCGGTGGACTGAAAACCCGCAAGGGCGGTCCAGGAAAAAGTTAGGGATCAAAGCGTACGACTATGTCCCGTCACCTCGTCACTTGTCTACCAGAAGAAGATTGGTCAATCGACAGTTGTCAAAAACATCCGCAGGTACTTTCTCCCGCAGAAACTGGGGCAATAAGAATTGTCCGAATTGTACAAACTGCTCGGTCAACCAAGGTACCAAAGTAAGTTCAGCTGAAGAACAAGACCAAGATACCTTCACTCCCCGAGAGTAAGACAAGACTCAACAGTACTCTTCCCAAGCAGAGTTGGTCTCCCGGCAGCCCTAAAAGGCACAATATCTCCAGCAAGTCAGCGACACTCTCCCCAAGCAGAGTTAGGCTACTGTCAGCCCTAAGGAAGTCGGGCATCCCCAGAAGATCTCAATGTTCTCCAGCAGAGTATACAGATATTCCTCTGCAAGCATCCCCGACAGTCTTAACGTTCCTCAACGGAAATATAAGATTGTTCCCCGGCGGAATACAAGACACCCCAGTGGAGCCATTTCCCCAGTACAGTCCAAAAGTTTCCCCAGGAGAGTTGAATCACCTCCCCAGTAGATTCTGGAAGCTTGTCCCCCCGCATAGTACAAATATCTCCCCCGGCCATATTCAGAGGTTATTCCCCACCAGAATCTAACTGGGTTATCCTCAGCAAGTTGTTACAACAGAAAGATCGTCCTCGGCGAAGTTCTTCCTATCCCCAGCGGAGTTCATCAAATCCCTCAACAGAGCTTATCAACGGAATCCTCCCAGCGGAGTTATCATTAAAATCTCAGCGAAGCATTTCTTCCCACAGAGTAATTTCCCGCAGAGTAATCTCTTCACCAGTTTATCCCCCAACGGAGTCATCTTCTCCTACCGGTTTATTCTTGCAATCATCTTCGTTCATCATCCCCAACGGAAACGAAGGACTCTACTCTCCAACATGAGCCCAGGATTCAACGTCCTCCCAGCATTCGTCAAGGATTTATCTTCCCAGACGAAAATACATTCATAAACATATCACATCTCATACCTCCTATTCATATACATGATAAAGTGCATACGACACAATCTCATTTATTCCTGAGAACATCATGACATCATGCATTTCATACATCATGACATTGCATGCAACTAATGTTTGCCTTTTTTAGGAAGAGGTCATCCAAAAGATGATTACCATCAACATTTTGAAGTTCCGGATACGATACCTGTATCTAGCTAGGGAATATCTGTGAGCGACTGATTAGAGGTCTACGCCTGTATCCAGCCAGGAAAGCTATCTCGATCAACCTTTTTGAAGTTCCAGATTCGATACCTGTATCTAGCCAGGGCATATCTGTGAGTGACTGATTAGAGGTCTACGTCTGTATCCAGCCAGGAAAGCTATCTCGATCATCCTTTTTGAAGTTCCAGATTCGATACCTGTATCTAGCCAGGGCATATCTGTGAGCGACTGATTAGAGGTCTACGCCTATATCCAGCCAGGAAAGCTATCTCGATCAACCTTTTGAAGTTCTAGATTCGATACCTGTATCTAGCCAGGGCATATATGTGAGCGACTGATTAGAGGTCTACGCCTGTATCCAACCAGGAAAGCTATCTCGATCAACCTGTTGAAGTTCCAGATTCGATACATGTATCTAGCCAGGGCATATCTGTGAGCGGCTGATTAGAGGTCTACGCCTGTATCCAGCCAGGAAAGCTATCTCGATCAACCTTTTGAAGTTCCAGATTCGATACCTGTATCTAGCCAGGGCATATCTGTGAGCGACTGATTAGAGGTCTACGCCTGTATCCAGCCAGGAAAGCTATCTCGACCAACCTTTTGAAGTTCCAGATTCGATACCTGTATCTAGCCAGGGCATATCTGTAAGCGATTGATTGTAGATTCGATACCTGTATCTAGCCAGGAAAGTTATCTACATGAAGAGTTTGAAGATCAACACCTGTAACAGGCCAGGAAATTATCTTTCTTTCTCAGGTACACAAATTCTCGCTAAGGAATCTCTTACGCGATCGACACCCCTGGATGGCATCTTTAAGCCCATCTCCACAACTATCCATTACATTTCCAGATGGCATCTATAAGCCCATCCTCCTATCCATCATCTCTCCAAATGGCATCTATAAGCCCATTCCCGACGTCACATTGCTGATATTCCACTATGCGAGTGCAAATTTATGGGCACTCTAGTGTTCAATCATCTTCCACCTTCGGATCACGAAAGGCACGCAAGCCAATCTACATCCTCAGGTCTAAGAAGATTGAACAGGGGCAACTGTTGTACCCCAAAATTTGCCCTCCCATATTCTTCAAGGTTTGACAAGAATCATCTTCAAATGGTTCAAGATGTCTCAAGGGTTGCACAGTCCAAACCACCTCCTAAGCCAGTCAAATTTAGGGTTTTGGTTCCTTCAATGAATTTGAGGTTTTCAATGGCTCAATCAAGTCTCATATTCCTATATACATTTTCAAGCATCTACATGCCAAATCTCAAGACTCACAATGCCAGTTTCCACAGTCAAAAGCTCCATTTGCTTCACAGTCAACTGCAGGGGTAAAATGGTCATTTTGCAGTCAAAAGTCAGAATCTTTGGTCAACATCTTATTTTGAGCTCACAATCATCATTTGATCAAGTCTTGATCATGATTCCACAAGGATAGCTCAAAAATCATCAAGATGCAAAAGTTACTATTTTTGGACAGTAGAAAAGTCAAATGTATCTTGACCAAGGCATAACTTTTTCATGGTTCATCAGAAAAATCCCATCCAATGCTCATTTTGAAGGGTATGAAATTTCCTACAATCCATATTCACACTCCAAGTCCAAGAAATGCTCTCACAAAAAGTTATCAATTTCTACATTATAGGTCAATTTCAAAAGTCAACAAAAATGCACTTTAAGTAAAAGGCCATAACTTGAGATTGGTAAATCCAAATGACATGGGACCAAAGGCATTGGTTAGAGGACTTCAAGACCTTTCCAAAATGTCCCAGAACATGTTCATATGATCAAAATTGAGCAAGATATGGATTGGAGAAGTTGGGAAAGTTGTGTGAATTTGCAAAAGTCAACTTTGCTCAAAACACCTTGTTTTTGCTAATGGGCCTCAAATTTCTTCTTGAAACTTTATCCAAGGCCTATGCACGACCCATCAAGCTTAAATTGATTTATTTTCTTATTTTTTATTAATTAATTGGATTTTTAATCAATTTTAATTCATTTAATTAATTTAAATTGTAGGAAATATCAAGATATGGTTTTTCAATCTTTTCATGAAGCAAATATGACCTAAAAGAGCTGGAAAACTCGTGTGCATATCAAGGGGACAAGAATCTCCAAGTTTGGAAAGATTTTCCAATCAAAAAAATCCAAAAAGATGTGATTGCAAATCAAATATTGAAACCATAATTCCATGGATCTTTGCTCAAGGATTTAACCTAAACTCAGTCTCCTATATATACACAACTCAACCCTAATGCATTGGACGTGAAAATTGATGCAGAAAAGCCATAAGCATATTGAGAAAAATCAAAGAAAAGTGAAAACTGATTTCCACATTCTAACGTGATTCAAAGCTTTTTCTTGTTTCTAATACATTGCAGGAACTCCCAGGGACCTTTTGCAATCAAAATCACACGCTAAAGCTCAAGAAATACGCCAGAACAGTCACACGGTTTGCATACTTTTGCCATAATCGAAACTCATGATTCATAAGCATTTGATGTGATTTATGGTTTGTTTTGTATTGCTTGCATCCATAGAAAGCTAATGGTGTTAATTAATTGGATTATAATGCACAGAATCGTGAATTGCCATTAACGAATTTTAGGGTTCTTGAGTTCTTGAATTAGGGCTTTGTTATCCAGGAAAAAATAGAACCTCTAATGCCTATGGTTGAAATCGTTGGAACGAGACGAACACAATGAGACCATCGCGCCATATTTATATTTAGCGTAGGGCTATTCACTATTATTGGTCGTTCTGCTTTGTGGGGGTCAAAAACCCCCGCTATCTAACATGAACTTTGCAGGTTCAGTGGAGAAGACGATGATGTGTGGATGTATCATTGGTCCGTTTAAAAAACGCGCGCATTTTTTTGTCTTATAGCATAGGCATTAATTTTGATATATTATATTTCTTTATTACCATAATAACAAATGCAGGCAAGTGGTTCAGTGGATGGTGCACTGGATGTTGATCATTGGGACCTGGGTTCGATTCCCAGGTCCCCCAAAAGCTCTATATTATTTTTCATAACGTGATTGCATGCAGGCATTTAAAGGCGTTCCACCATGGACTCCCACATCCCAGGCGCCAGGTGTCTACAAGCAGTAATCCAATGGCCAGGAGATGATAGCCATCATGATCCTCAGTCAACGCTTGCACAGCTAATTCCAAAGGTCAACGTGGTTGAATAGCTTGATGGGCCACAAAAATTCCAGACAAAACTCCTAATGGGCCAACACACCCCCCTGGTTTATTATTTTCTTATTTTCTTTCTTTTTATTTTCTTTTAATAACTATTATTATTATTATTATTTAATTAATTCACAAATAATTATTTTCATAATAAATTCAGAAACCTAAAATATTATTTATTTTTGTTATTTATTAATTTCACTATTAATTATTATTTTGTAAATAAATACTAATAATTTGATTTAGTTTAATTAGGGTTAATATTGAATATTTTTGCAATAAATAAAATAGATTAGAATTAGGGTTTTTCTCTTGGCAACTTTTAATTTCTTTTTATTTTATTTTCATTAAAGACCTAAAAAACATAAAAAAAATACTCTTTTCTTGTAATTATTTAATTAATTAGTAAATTAGGTTTGTTGTACCCCAAAATTTGCCCTCCAATAATCTTCAAAGTTTTGACAAGCATCACCTCAAATGGTTCAAAGTCTACTCAAGGGCTACCCAGTCAACCATCCTCCTAAGCCAATCAAACTAGGGTTTTTGGTTCCTGCAAGGAAGTTGAGGTTTTCAAGGGCTCAATCAAGTCCCATACTCATACACATTTTCAAGCACCTACATGTCAAGTTTCAAGGCTCACAAGGTCAAGTTGCACAGTCAAAAAACCTAATTGCTCAACAGTCAACTGTAGGGGCAAAATGGTCATTTGGCAGTCAAAAGTCAAATTTTTTGGTCAACATCTTATTTTGAAGCCACAAACATCATTTGATCAATGCTTGATCATGATTCTCAAAGTATGGCTCAAAAAGTCTCAAGATGCAAAAGTTTCTATTTTTGGACAGTTGAAAAGTCAACTGTAACTTGACCAAGGCATAACTTTTTCATGGTTCATCAGAAAAATTCCATCCAATGCTCATCTTGAAGGGGAAGACATTTCCTACAATTCATCTTCACATTCCAAGTCCAAGAAATGCTCTCACAAAAAGTTATCAATTTCAACATTATAGGTCATTTTCAAAAGTCAACAAAAAGGCACTTTAAGTCAAATACCATAACTTGAGATTGGTAAATCAAAATGACATGGGACCAAAGACATTGGTTAGAGGACTTCAAGAACGTTCTAAAATGTCCAAGAATATGATCAAAACTTAAAAATTGAGCAAGATATGCATTGGAGAAGTTGGGAAATTTTTGTGAAATGGCCAAAATCATTTATCCTTGAAATTTCATTTTTGACAAAAGGGGCCCACTTTTTCCATTTGAATCAGCTTGGACATGCTTCCCACGTGTCCCACATTTTATTTCAAATTTTAAAATTAATTTTTTCATTTTTATTTGATTTTATTGGATTTAATTCATTTTAAATCCTTTAAAATCAAATAAAAATCAAGAAGGTTAATTAAGGGGCATATTTGGTCTTGATTAGCTTTGAATCATCATTATACAACATCCCAAATTTGTTTCAAGGCCTAATCAAGCAAGAATTCAAAATTGGTACAAAGATGAAAAGTTTGTTAATGGAGGTTTATGGCAAAATCTTATGTATGAATGCAAGGCTTCAAGGCCCTTAATTCCAATTGAAATACATTACATAATGCATATGCAAGTGAAAAAAAAAGGGGAACACAACCTAGAGAACTCTCTAAAACGAAAAAACAAAAAATTCCACAAAAAAACCTCATATTCTCTTATACAAAATCCTGTACGGAGGCCACTCGATGGAAACCCCCACTTTTCTTCTTGTTGCACTGTAAATTCACTTTTTACGTGCAATTTCCCATGAACCAACTTTAACAAAAATATCATCAACCAAAACAGAAACCTTACACAAGCTCATGTTCATACCGTTGACACAAGCTCAAAACTGATGCAACCACAAATCATCATCCTCTTGACAGCACCACAACAACATCATTGAGTCATGATAAAGCAACACAAAATTCTAACATTTTCAATTTCATTTATTCTATTTAATTTTCTTTTTGATTGTTTGAACTTTATCCATAAAATTCTTTGTGAAGATCAGGACTGGAATTTGGCTCTCTAAATCAGAAACAGAAGAACGAGAAGCGTCCAAATCGCAGTTCCTCCGTGCAACCGCGGACTCAACCGCCGCTTCCAGATCCGCTTCTGCCGCGACTTCGTGCTCCCTCCTAAATTGGGTCAACACCCCCATGGTTTGCATCACCTTTCATTTTTCCATTTTTCTTTTCTTCTTTTTATTTTAATTGTTTTTCTTTTGTTTTATTGAATTCACCAAAATTAATCTTAATAATAACACAAAACCAAAAAATCAGAAATCATTAAAAAATAAAAATATGTTTTATTTAATTTTTTTAATTCTTTAAATAGTTTTTGTAAAAAAATTCCAATAAAACAATTAGTTTAAATTTAGGTTTTTAACTTTAATGTCTTTTTCTAAAATAATTATAAAAAAAAACATAAAAATTAGGTTATTAGTATCTTTATTCTTTTCTCAATAAATAACTTTTTCTCCTTATTATTATTATTAATTAATTTTGTAAATAAATATGGCATTTAATTAATTAGGATAAATTAGGTTAAAACTTAAACATTTTTTTAATTCAAAACAAATTTAGAACTAGGCTTTTATTTTAATTTCTAATTTCAATTAACTTTCTTTATTTCATAAAATACCAAAAAAACATAAAAATAATCTCTTTTCTTTATTTAATCATTAATTAATTTATAATTTCTATTTAATTTCTTTAAAGGGTCCAACGCCCTCGCACTCTCGATTCTTATTTCTTTTCGCATTAATTTTATTTCTTTTGTGGATATAATGTATTTGCCCCAAAGCCTTGTAATAGATAATTAGGACATTTACTTTCCGCACTTTTATTCAAATCGGGTCTTGGTTTAATTTGGCGATGTAGACCCGCGCCTTGTAATAGCGTAGGACCTTTATTTTCCGCATTTTTATTTTCCACACCCTTTTAACTGCTAATCACATGAAAGAATGAATGTCCAAATAAAATCAAAGTGTAGCTCACCCAATGCATGACAAGACAAATAATAACTGAAAATGACACACAATTCACACACCACTCTTAGGGTACGCCTCACTGTTGCCTTGCCCCTCGAAACGTGGTCGTCGAGTACAGGACGTCTTAGTAAGTCCTTATGTCCATGAACATGGCATAAGGGTAGCTTCTAAGGTGTCCTACTGTTGCTCTGGTGATCACACTGTTGCCTTGCCCCTCGAAACGTGGTCGTCGAGTACAGGACGTCTTAGTGAGTCCTTATGTTCCATTGATCTAGTTGCCTCGAAACGGTTGCCTCGAAACAAGTTGCCTCGAAACGGTTGCCTCGGAATAAAAATATCAATGGCATAAGGGTAGCTTCTAAGGTATCTTATTATTGCTCGGTGACCACACTGTCCCTAACCCTCGAATTGACCCGAACATCTCCACGGTGGTGCTACCTACCTCTCAATGGTGGGATGGCACTACCTTAAGGACATTCACACAGCCTAATTCCTTAGGGTGGGTAGATAACTCGTAGATACTTGCTCTAATTCAAAACAAATCAAAAACTCTTTTCACACCGACACTTTTCAAAAAGCTTTCAAAACAACTTTTCAAACACTCTTGAGGACTGATACAAGAGTCGATCTGAAACTTTCAAAGAAACTTTTTCAAACCCACTCACCTTGAAAAGCAAACAAACATTTTGAAAACACAAGTGAGCAAGTATCTAAGAGCCCATGGATAACCATGGATAGAAAGGGTGCTAACACCTTCCCTTTTTATAAATCTACCTCCCGAACCGAGAACTAATCTCAATAAGGAATTTTTCTGTGCTTTTGTCCTTTCCATTTGGAGAAAATAAAAGACGGTGGCGACTCTTGCTTACCGCGACATTTCGCGAACCAGCGTTAAATAGTCAGTTCCGGATCCACCGATCACAGAACTGGCGACTCTGCTGGGGATCTTTTAAAGTGAGGTGTACCTTAGGACTAAGATCACTGTGTTTTCAATTGCTTTGACTTGTTTGCTTTAAATTGCGGGACTGTCTTGGGAGTTCTATAGATCCTAACCCGGATCTGGGGATACCTTCTTAGAAAGTAGCAACAAGGCTGTGAGGGAACTGTGCAGGGTATACCGACATGGTTGAAACAGTCTGCTACGTTGATGTGGCACTTTGGTGTGTACCGGTAACCCTTGAGTTCAGTCAAGGAGAGTACGGGGCCTCCGTGTAGTGTCATTAAGCATCAACCGGCCTTAGGAACCTTAATTGAACTATCTTGGCCTCTTTAGGGTAGTGAGATAACTGACTTTGGTGCAGTCTGAGGTTGGTTGATACTCGATACTACACCCAATTGAGGGTTGCTTTCCTGGAATATTTCGGTCGCCAGTTCAGTGGCTAAATCGAAACGATGAACAATGAAAGCAATCCAGTGATATTGGGACCCTTAGAACCCGGTTACTTCTAATAGGACAGGTTGAGCCCACCAACTTCAAGAGGGTAATACCCAGACCCCATGCTGGCCTAAACTCTAAGGGCTTCTCTTGTGTGACTTGTGTTCCTTCCAACTTGACTACTTGTTATCTGACACTTGAGTTTTCTTGCAGGTTTTGTTTATAGTACCTAATTGAGACTCATAACAGGGTTTACTGAGTTTTCTTGCAGGTTTTGTTTTTAGTCCTTAATTGGGACTCATAACAGGGTTACTGAGTTTCTTGCAGGTTTTGTTTACAGTCCTTAATTAGGACTCATAACAGGGTTTACCTACGTTACCCCATGCATAGCATAACATCATACCATTGCATACATCCTGCATAAGGACTAATCCGTTTCAAGGACCTCAAGGGCTTGTGACGCAGGTCATGATGAATCAACTATCCCAACAAGGGGTAAAGAGGACTTATTTTCCTCTAGACAAGGTTGTCAGGGGCTATGACCCACTGGATATGGTGAGCTTTTGACCCTTGAAGAAGGACTCTCAACAACATGAAGTGCCTTCAATCAAGCCACCAGTTACCAGATTCTAATAATTTTTCTTGTTTACCCCGCGAGGTCCTTGAAAACATTGCATGCATATATAGACATCATTGCATTACAGGTACCTTTCTTTACAAGTCACTTACCATCTACGCTGTTTATTTCAGCAATGGCTTCCCAACAAGATAACCAGGGTCTTCATGCTCAAGAGACTCATTTCAAGGAGATCTTCCTAAGCCTATCCAAGGGGCAGGAAGAGTTAAGGACACTCCTCATGGGGACTTTAGCCAGGAACAGTGCTGAAGATGACAAGGACGGACAACTGAAATGTCTACAAGCTGAAGTAGATACATTGAAAACCTAGATGCTGGGGCAAAGGGCTCTCATCTAAGGTCTAGCTCGGGAGCAAGAAGAGTTGAGGACCATAATCAGTCAGCTCCACCAAGAGAGACACCATATGAAGCAACCTGCCCAAGTCAGAGACCAGGTCTTTGATCAGTTTCCAAGAGGACAAGAACCTGACATGGTGAAGAATAGAACTCTCCAAATTGCTACTACCTCACAGGTCCTACTACAACCTCGCCCAGAGCAACAGGTTGATCTGAGTAGGCCAAGCAGGTCCAAGAGGCAGTTCACCCAGATCAACATGCCTTTGTTTCAAGCTCTACAACACCTGCTGAGGTTGAATCTGATTACATTAAGGGCTCCTCCCCGGAACCCCAACATCTCTGCTCCTAACTATCATCCCAACAAAAGGTGTGCATATCACTCTGATAGTCCTGGACACGACACTACCGACTGCTGGGCTCTGAAGAACAAGGTCCAGGATCTGATTAATGAAGGAGTAGTGGATTTCACCCCAAGTGGGTCAAGCTGAGGTCTTCTGCCATCCCTACAAGATGCATCAGTTGAAGTAACAGGTCCTGAGACTAGAAGACTTTTGTTCATTAGAATTTTTCAAGTTGTAATTTTCTTTTGATTGTTCAAACATTTATTCATGTTAAACGTTGTTATTTCATTAATGCATCGCATATGTCTGTTTTGAAGCAGTATATTCGTATTCACTATATGCAAATTATTTTCATATTTTTTCTGATGATCAACGCTCGATTAATAATTCTAAGCCTCTTGAGGGAGGATGACGAAAACGATATCATGACATTGATAGTATGCTTTTGAACAGACCCCGCTGATGAGGTACAGGCATTGTTTCAATCCCTAAACACTGGAGTTATAAGGAAGATAATCCCTCGTCAACCCCTCTGAGCCAAAGAAGTAGGAGTTTTTCTTTTCGAAATTTAAAACCCTTAATCATAACCTGGGGCAGGGAAGTCTCTCAGTTGATCCAAGTGCATAACAAATGGCACCAAAGAGGTCCTTACAAAAAAAGAAGACAGTGATGATTCCGAATAATCATAAGGATATGCAGTCGTTATACCTCAAAAATAAAAAACCAATAAGTCAAAACCTATGAAGGAGACTTACAAAACTGGGGCATCCCACTGACTGTAATTCCAAAAAGAAACAGTTCAGGCAAAAATAGGGATAATAAAATAAAAAAAGAGGTCGCACAAACCCTCAACAAAAACACAAAAAATGACTGCCTATTCAGAATAAATCATCAATATCTGAACCATCATTGGAACATCAGGACAAAGACTCAAACAAGGTCTAACGCACGATCAACTAAGCTTAGGTTTAAAGAACATCACGAAGAGCGGGTGGGTACAAATAATTTGAGCCTTTATCCTTTGTTTCTTAAACCATGAACCAGGCCACGTTATAACCCTTAAAAGTCCTAGCTGGAGCATGGGTTAGTTCAAAAGCATACTGTTACGAAAGGTATCCTGACTCCTTAAGGCCTACGGTAAATACGGAGTTGACATCACATTTTACAAACATTCACTTGTTTTATGAAAAAAGAATGCATTTTCAAAATCTTCAAGACAGACATAAGCTTTGCATTCTTGATATAATACTGTTTGCGTATGACTATTTGTTCGAACAGCAGAGAAATTCGCACGATGAATACCTAGTGAACAAAAGCACTTCCAATCAAAGGGCATACGTGATTATTGTCCATCATCTGGGGCAATTAAATCAAGATTCGGAGAATCTCTCAAAGGCCGAACAGCCTGGGGCAAATCTCTGCCTGAGTCACTTGGGGCATTCCAACAATGAATCTTGTCTGATCAAACATCTTTTGGTGGCATGACAAAACACTTCTAACAGGGGCACCTCCCTACATCCTGAGAGCATGGACATAGTCGGAAAAAAAAATACTACGCGTAATCAAAGACCTGCTAGGTTGACACACCTAGGCAAAAATAAGGGCTTCCCGGCGAACCAAAAGGGTTCGGGCAAAAATAAGGGATGAAAAGAAAAAATCTGTACACCCGACAAGTCGAAAACCTGAAAAGGCGGCTTGGGTAGAAATGGGTATCCCAGTGGACTGAAAACCTGAAAGGGCGGTCCAGGCAAAAATTAGGGATTTAAGCGTACGACTATGTCCTGGCATCTCGTCACCTGTCTACCAGAAGATTTGTCAACTACCCCCACAGGTGCCTTCTCCCACTGAAACAGGGGCAATAATGAGTCGTCTAAGCGATCTAATTGCTCTGTCCACCAAGGTACCAAGGTAGGTTCAGCTGAAGAACAACCAAGATGCCTTAATTCCCCAGAGAGTGAGCCAGGAAGTCAACATACTCTCCCCAAGCAGAATTAGCCTACTCAATCAGCCTTATGGACGTTGGATTCTCCCCAGCGGATCTCAACATTCCTCAGCAGAGTCTACAAACACCCTCAACAAGCATCCCTGGCAGTCTTGATCTAAGATTGTTCCTCGGCATAATCTAGACATCCAGCGGAGCCCTTCCCAGTACAGTCCAAAGTCTCCCCAGGAGAGTTAAATCATCTCCCCAGTAGGAAGCTTATCCCCAGTAGATTCTGGAAGCTTATCCTTTGCAGAGCATATCTCTCCCCGTCTTTATTCAGAAGGTTATTCCTCGCTAGAGCTTATAACTGGGTTATCCTCAGCTAATTGCCACAGAAAGATCGTCCTCGGCGAAGTATTCCTATCCCCATCGGAATTCCTCAAACCTCCCAAACGTAACTCAACAATGGTATCCCCAACGGAGTTCTCATACAACATCTCAGCAAAGTACCTCTCTTCCCACAGAGTATTTTCCCCAGCAAGATCGCTAGAGTAATTTTCCCCGCAGAGTAATCTATTCGCCAAGTTTATTCCCCAACGGAGTTATCTTCTCCTACCGGTATTCTTGCAACATCAGCCCAGGATAAGCTCCCGGCATTCGTCAAGGATTTATTTTCCTAGACAAAAATACATTCGCAAACATCACATTTTCATACATGATATAAACATCACATTCTACAATCCCATTGGTTATAAATGTCATGACACCGCGCATTCCATGCACCATGACATTGCATACAACTAATGTTTTGCCTTTTTTCAGGAAAGGTCAATACAAAGATGATTACTATCAACTATCGCAATCCCAGATTCGATTCCTGTATCTAGCCAGGGCATGTCTGTGAGCGATTGATTGTGGATTCGATACCTGCATTCGGCCAGGGCATGTCTACGTTAAAAAGATTAAAGAGATAGCTTGGAAATGCTCCAAATATGGATGTTGTTCTTTTGCTTATTCAAAATTCCTTTCTAGATATGGTTCAGATGTGACCCAGGCATGGCGACGTTCTGATACTTATTCCAGATTTCTTCTCAGATATAACTTAGAGATGCTCCAGGCACGGAGGCTGTTCTGTTGTTTATTCAGAGATCACCTTTCTAGATATGGTTCAGATGTGACCCAGGCATGGCGACGTTCTGATACTTATTCCAGATTTCTTCTCAGATATAACTTAGAGATGCTCCAGGCACGGAGGCTGTTATGTTGTTTATTCAGAGATCACCTTTCTAGATATGGTTCAGATGTGACCCAGGCATGGCGACGTTCTGATACTTATTCCAGATTTCTTCTCAGATATAACTTAGAGATGCTCCGGGCACGGAGGCTGTTCTGTTGTTTATTCAGAGATCACCTTTCTAGATATGGTTCAGATGTGACCCAGGCATGGCGATGTTCTGATACTTATTCCAGATTTCTTCTCAGATATAACTTAGAGATGCTCCGGGCACGGAGGCTGTTCTGTTGTTTATTCAGAGATCACCTTTCTAGATATGGTTCAGATGTGACCCAGGCATGGCGACGTTCTGATACTTATTCCAGATTTCTTCTCAGATATAACTTAGAGATGCTCCGGGCACGGAGGCTGTTCTGTTGTTTATTCAGAGATCACCTTTCTAGATGGTTCAGATGTGACCCAGACATGGCGACGTTCTGATACTTATTCCAGATTTCTTCTCAGATATAACTTAGAGATGCTCTGGGCACGGAGGCTGTTCTGTTGTTTATTCAGAGATCACCTTTCTAGATATGGTTCAGATGTGACCCAGGCATGGCGACGTTCTGATACTTATTCCAGATTTCTTCTCAGATATAACTTAGAGATGCTCCAGGCACGGAGGCTATTCTGTTGTTTATTCAGAGATCACCTTTCTAGATATGGTTCAGATGTGACCCAGGCATGGCGACGTTCTGATACTTATTCCAGATTTTCTCTCAGAGATAGCTTGGAAATGCTCCAGATATGGATGCTGTTCTTTTGCTTATTCAAGACTCCTTCTAGAGATGGTTCAGATGTGACCCAGGCATGGCGACGTTCTGATACTTATTCCAAATTTCCTCTCAGAGATAACTTGGAAATGCTCCAGATATGGATGCTGTTCTTTTGCTTATTCAAGACTCCTTCTAGATATGGTTCAGATGTGACCCAGGCATGGCGACGTTCTGATACTTATTCCATATTTCCTCTCAGAGATAGCTTGGAAATGCTCCAGATATAGATGTTGTTCTTTTGCTTATTCAAGACTCCTTCTAGATATGGTTCAGATGTGACCCAGGCATGGCGACGTTCTGACACTCATTCCAGATTTCCTTTCAGATATAGCCTAGAGATGCTCCAGATCCGGATGCCGTTCTATTGCTTATTCAGATTCAAACTTCTAAAAAACAACTTAGAGATGCTCCATCCCGGATGCTCTTCTATTGTTCAGTCCAGATACGATCCAGATTCGGATGACATTCTATCGCTCATACAGATACAGTATGGATATACCCCAGACACGACGGTTATTCTACTATTTATTCAGACGTCAACAACTAGATATAGGCTAGATATGCTCCAGGCACGGAAGCTATTCTATTTCTTATTCAAATTCAGTTATCCGACAGTCTCCAAATGGCATCTATAAGCCCATTCCCGACAAGGTTCTGTCACACTTCTAGATGGCATCTATAAGCCCATCCTCCTATCCATCATCTCTCCAAATGGCATCTTTAAGCCCATTCCCGCTATCACACTGCTGATACTCTACTATGTGAGTGCAAATTTCTGGGCACTCTAGTGTTCAATCATCTTCCACCCTCGGATCACGAAAGGCACACACGCCAATCTACATCCTCAGATCTAAGAAGATTGAACAGGGGCAACTGTTGTACCCCAAAATTTTCCCTCCCATAATCTTCAAAGTTTTGACAAGCATCACCTCAAATGGTTCAAAGTCTACTCAAGGGCTACCCAGTCAACCATCCTCCTAAGCCAGTCAAACTAGGGTTTTTGGTTCCTGCAAGGAAGTTGAGGTTTTCAAGGGCTCAATCAAGTCCCATGCTCATACACATTGTCAAGCACCTACATGTCAAGTTTCAAGGCTCACAAGGTCAAGTTGCACAGTCAAAAAACCTAATTGCTCAACAGTCAACTGTAGGGGCAAAATGGTCATTTGGCAGTCAAAAGTCAAAATTTTTGGTCAACATCTTATTTTGAAGCCACAAACATCATTTGATCAATGCTTGATCATGATTCTCAAAGTATGGCTCAAAAAGTCTCAAGATGCAAAAGTTTCTATTTTTGGACAGTTGAAAAGTCAACTGTAACTTGACCAAGGCATAACTTTTTCATGGTTCATCAGAAAAATTCCATCCAATGCTCATCTTGAAGGGGAAGACATTTCCTACAATTCATCTTCACATTCCAAGTCCAAGAAATGCTCTCACAAAAAGTTATCAATTTCAACATTATAGGTCACTTTCAAAAGTCAACAAAAAGGCACTTTAAGTCAAAGACCATAACTTGAGATTGGTAAATCAAAATGACATGGGACCAAAGACATTGGTTAGATGACTTCAATAACTTTCTAAAATGTCCAAGAACATGATCAAAGCTTAAAAGTTGAGAAAGATATGCATTGGAGAAGTTGGGAAATTTTTGTGAAATGGCCAAAATCATTTATCCTTGAAATTTCATTTTTGACAAAAGGGGCCGACTTTTTCCATTTGAATCAGCTTGGACATGCTTCCCACGTGTCCCACATTTTATTTCAAATTTTAAAATTAATTTTTTCATTTTTATTTGATTTTATTGGATTTAATTCATTTTAAATCCTTTAAAATCAAATAAAAATCAAGAAGGTTAATTAAGGGGCATATTTGGTCTTGATTAGCTTTGAATCATCATTATACAACATCCCAAATTTGTTTCAAGGCCTAATCAAGCAAGAATTCAAAATTGGTACAAAGATGGAAAGTTTGTTAATGAAGGTTTATGGGAAAATCTTATGTATGAATGCAAGGCTTCAAGGCCCTTGATTCCAATTGAAATACATTACATAATGCATATGCAAGTGAAAAAAAAAGGGGGAACACAACCTAGAGAACTCTCTAAAACGAAAAAACAAAAAATTCCACAAAAAAAACCTCATATTCTCTTATACAAAATCCTGTACGGAGGCCACTCGATGGAAACCCCCACTTTTCTTCTTGTTGCACTGTAAATTCACTTTTCACGTGTAATTTCCCATGAACCAACTTTAACAAAAATCTCATCAACCAAAACAGAAACCTTACACAAGCTCATGTTCATACTGTTGACACAAACTCAAAATTGATGCAACCACAAATCATCATCCTCTTGACAACACCACAACAACATTATTGAGTCATGATAAAGCAACACAAAATTCTAACATTTTCAATTTCATTTATTCTATTTAATTTTCTTTTTGATTGTTTGAACTTTATCCATAAAATTCTTTGTGAAGATCAGGACTGGAATTTGGCTCTCTGAATCAGAAACAGAAGAACGAGAAGCGTCCAAATCGCAGTTTCGCCATGCAACCGTGGACTCAACCGCCGCTTCCAGATCCGCTTCTGCCGCGACTTCGTGCTCCCTCCTAAATTGGGTCAACACCCCCATGGTTTGCATCACCTTTCATTTTTCCATTTTTCTTTTCTTCTTTTTATTTTAATTGTTTTTCTTTTGTTTTATTTAATTCACCAAAATTAATCTTAATAATAACACAAAACCAAAAAATCAGAAATCATTAAAAAATAAAAATATGTTTTATTTAATTTTTTTAATTCTTTAAATAGTTTTTGTAAATAAATTCCAATAAAACAATTAGTTTAAATTTAGGTTTTTAACTTTAATGTCTTTTTCTAAAATAATTATTAAAAAAAAAACATAAAAATTAGGTTATTAGTATCTTTATTCTTTTCTCAATAAATAACTTTTTCTCCTTATTATTATTATTAATTAATTTTGTAAATAAATATGGCATTTAATTAATTAGGATAAATTAGGTTAAAACTTAAACATTTTTTTAATTAAAAACAAATTTAGAACTAGGCTTTTATTTTAATTTCTAATTTCAATTAACTTTCTTTATTTCATAAAATACCAAAAAAACATAAAAATAATCTCTTTTCTTTATTTAATCATTAATTAATTTATAATTTCTATTTAATTTCTTTAAAGGGTCCAACGCCCTCGCACTCTCGATTCTTATTTCTTTTCACATTTATTTTTATTTCTTTTGTGGATATAATGTATTTGCCCCAAAGCCTTGTAATAGATAATTAGGACATTTACTTTCCGCACTTTTATTCAAATCGGGTCTTGGTTTAATTTGGCGATGTAGACCCGCGCCTTGTAATAGCGTAGGACCTTTATTTTCCACATTTTTATTTTCCGCACCCTTTTAACTGCTAATCACATGAAAGAATGAATGTCCAAATAAAATCAAAGCGTAGCTCACCCAATGCATGACAAGACAAATAATAACTGAAAATGACACACAATTCACACAACACTCTTAGGGTACGCCTCACTGTTGCCTTGCCCCTCGAAACGTGGTCGTCGAGTACAGGACGTCTTAGTAAGTCCTTATGTCCATGAACATGGCATAAGGGTAGCTTCTAAGGTGTCCTACTGTTGCTCTGGTGATCACACTGTTGCCTTGCCCCTCGAAACGTGGTCGTCGAGTACAGGACTTCTTAGTGAGTCCTTATGTTCCATTGATCTAGTTGCCTCGAAACGGTTGCCTCGAAACAAGTTGCCTCGAAATGGTTGCCTCGGAATAAAAAGATCAATGGCATAAGGGTAGCTTCTAAGGTATCTTACTATTGCTCGGTGACCACACTGTCCCTAACCCTCGAATTGACCCAAACATCTCCAACGGTGGTGCTACCTACCTCTCAATGGTGGGATGGCACTACCTTAAGGACATTTACACAACCTAATTCCTTAGGGTGGGTAGATAACTCGTAGATACTTGCTCTAATTCAAAACAAATCAAAAACTCTTTTTACACTGACACTTTTCAAAAAGCTTTCAAAACAACTTTTCAAACACTCTTGAGGACTGATACAAGAGTCGATCTGAAACTTTCAAAGAAACTTTTTCAAACCCACTCACCTTGAAAAGCAAACAAACATTTTGAAAACACAAGTGAGCAAGTATCTAAGAGCCCATGGATAACCATGGATAGAAAGGGTGCTAACACCTTCCCTTTCTATAAATCTACCTCCCGAACCGAGAACTAATCTTAATAAGGAATTTTTCTGTGCTTTTGTCCTTTCCATTTGGAGAAAATAAAAGACGGTGGCGACTCTTGCTTACCGCGACATTTCGCGAACCAGCGTTAAACAGTCAGTTCCGGATCCACCGATCACAAGGTTTAATATTAATTAATTGCAAAAAGGGACCAAAATTCCATTCTTTTCTCAAAAAGGGTCAAAACCCTAAGGACATCCCCGATTTAATTTCTTTTCGCGCATTATTATTTTTAATCATATTTATGTATCTGTTTTCGAGGATGTAATAGATAATTAGGGCTTTTATCGCTTTATTTATTTCTCGCATTTATTTTCCAAAGGGTTATGTTTTTGGCGATGTAAATACCCGACGCCTTGTAATAGCGTAGATTCATTTTCCGCAATTTATTTTCCGCATAATTATTAACTGTTAATTATGCATGCAAGACTTGTCTGAAAAATAAAATCAAAACGTAGCTCACCATAATACCTGTGCAAAGACAATTAACATGAAACCTGACATACGTGCACATGCCACTCTTAGGGTACGCCTCACTTGGTTGCCTCGAGGTGGTCATTGAGTATAGGGTGTTTCAGAGGTCGCCCTCTTGTCTAAAGATCCAGTTGCCTCGAAACGGTTGCCTCGGATAAAAAGGATCTAGGACATTAGGGTTACCGCTAAGGCATCCTACTATTGCTTTGGTGACCACACATGTCCCTATAATCGAATTGACCCGAATAACTCCAACGACGGTGCTACCTACTTCTCAATATTGGGATAGTACTGTCTAAAGGACTCTTACACAACTTAATTCCTTAGAGTAGGTAGATTTCTCCTGGGTACTTGCTCTTTCAAAAAAAAAAAACAACTCTTCGCACTCACACTTTTCTGACAAAAGTTTTCAAACAAATACTTCATACACTCTTGAGGACAGATACAAGAGTCAAAACGAAGTTTTCAAAACGAAACTTTTTCAAAACCCACAAACACAAGAAGAGCAAACATTTTTGAAAACATAGTGAGCAAGTACCTAAGAGCCCGTGGATAACCACGGATAGAAAGGGTGCTAACACCTTCCCTTTCTATAATCTACCTCCTGAACCGAGAAACATCTCGAAAAGGAATTTTGTTGTGCTTTTGTCCTTTCCTTGTTGGAGAACATAAAAGACGGTGGCGACTCTTGCTTACCTCGACATTTCGCGAACCAGCATTTCAAAACAGTCAGTTCTATTTCCACCGATCACATACCCCCATTCCCAAAAGCTCTGTAATAGCGTAGAAATTTAATTTCTGCAATTTACTGTTTTCCTTATACTGTATAGTAATTAGGCGTGCATGGCAAGATTTAAAATCAATCGCTAGAGAACCTAACTTCAAAGACAAAATAACTTGAATCAAACACAGTTTTTCATACACGCACCTCTAGGGTAACCTCGCTTGTTGCCTCGGAAACACAGTCATGTCCCTCGAATATGGGACGCTTTAGCAAAGACCCTTCGATAAAAAAGATCGGTGTCCCTCAATGTTGCCTTTGATAAAATGATCTAGTCCCTTACGAAAATTGCTAAAGCATCTCACAAGTTGCATTCTATGACTGTACAATTGACCCACGCCCGTCCCTTCACATCCAACGATGGGGCTTCTTATAAAATCAATGGTAAGAAAGAAACATCTAAAGGAGGAGGAAAAGAACATTAAAGACCCTTTGAGTAGGTAGATTCACTCCTAGTTGCTCGCTTGCTCACAACCAAACATTTTACACCAACACTTTCATATCGAAACCTTTTCAAAAGACAAACACTTTGTACGCGTTCTTATAGAAACGAGAGCCATTACAAAGAAGACACATTTTCAAAATCACCTTCAAAAAACACAAACACATCTTTGAACTATTTTTCGAAACAAAACTTTGTACGCGTTCTTATAAAAACGAGAACCATTACAAAGACATTTTCAAAATACTTTCAAAACTAACACCACAAGCACATTCAAACAAAAGCAAGTGACCTAGAAAGCAACTAAGAGCCCGTAGATAACTACGGATGAAAAGGGTGCTAATACCTTCCCTTTTCATAATCTACCCCCCAAACTCAAGAAAACATCTCTAAAGGTCTTTCCTGTTCTTTTCAGCCTTTCCTTTTGGATAAAAGAAAAGTCGGTGGCGACTCTTGCTATCCGCACAATTATAATCAAACGCAAAATACCAAGTCAGTTCTCCCACTGCGTTACAGAACTGGCGACTCTGCTGAGGTTAACTTAAAAGTGGGGCTACCTTAGGGCTAGATCACCTTTACTCGCTTTCATTGTTTGACTTGTATGCTTTACACTTTGGTTCTTTGTTTGGGCTTAAATCCTCTACCCGGATTTGGGATACCTTATAGGTAAGTAGCAATACATTGTGGAAACTGTGCAGGGTATACCAACATGGTCTAAGCAATAGCTACGTTAGTGTGATATATTTGTGGGTACCGGTAGCCCTTGAGTAGTCAAGGAGAATACGGGGCCGCTGAGTGATGTCATGAAGCACTAACTGACTTTTAGAACCTTTACTTGACCAACTTGGCCATTAGGACGTAGTGAGATGACCGGCTTTGGTGCAGTCCGAAGTTGGTAGATACTCGATACTACACTCATTGAGGTTTAATTTTCGGGATATTTCGATCGCCGTGAAAGAGGCTTGCGCTGAAACAATGCTCGAGAAGATAAATCAGTGATATTGAGATCCCTTAGAACCCGATTACTATTACTAGGACAGGTTGAGCCAACTAAACTTCAAGAGGGTACTTACCTACAAACTCCATACAAGCCTAAACCTAAGGACTTGTCTTCTTTGTGTGCATATGATTATTTGTACATAACAACTTGCTTACTTTGCATAGTTGTACATACATCATGACACCATACTATAGCATTTTCAATAACCATTTCAAGGATCTAGAGAGCCTTTGATGCAGGGTAACATTGAACCAGAAATTTATCAAGGGACAAGAGGAGTTATTTTCCTCTAACCAAACACCGTCAAAGATCAAGTACAACAACTTGATTCAAAGGCTATGACCCACTCGACATGATGAGCTTAATTCTCATGGAAGGACATCCACCGATACAAAGTTCTCCAATCAAAGCCATTGGTCAATGTTCAACTTCTAACATTTTCTTGTGTTTACCCCGCGAGATCCTTGAAAACATGCATCCACATATCATGCATCATATCATGACAGGTTTCTCCCATACAGGCCTCCTTATATTCCTACTGTTTATTTTAGTAAGATGGATATGGAACAAACGATGAAGGATCTCCAAGCACAAAATGTCCAATTCCAACAAATGTTCCTGGCTTTGGCTAAGGGGCAAGAGGACCTGAAGACTCTTTTTCTCAAAGACAAGAAGAAAAAGTTTAAGAAGTCAGTAGGCGTCCTGAACTTGGGAAGAAGAATTAAAGGACCAGTCAAGGGGGATCTAGATCTTCTAACTCCATCCAACATGGGGGATAGTCATGAAGAAGACAACATTCTGGAGATGGATGAAGTCGAAGCTGACTACTCTGAGGAACAATATCCTCCCACTGATGACAAGTACAAATAGTTGGAGGATCGCCTCAATGCTATGGAGATTCAACAGATACCTGGCTTGGATTTAGGAGGCATGGGTTTGGTTTATGGGGTGGTCATCCCGCCAAAGTTCAAAATCCCTGCTTTTGCCCTGTACGATGGAGTCTCTTGCCCTAAGATGCATTTAAAGTCTTATGTTCGCAAGATTCAACCATACACAACTGATCTGAAGCTTTGGATCCATTTCTTCCAAGAGATCCTAGTAGGGACTCAACTTGAATGGTTATATCAATTGGAGAGTTCTCGCATCCACACCTGGGAGGATTTAGCTGCTGCTTTCTACAAGCAGTACCAGTACAACGCTGATCTTGCACCAACTCGTGTGCAATTGCAGAACATGACCATTGGTTCCAACGAGAGCTTCAAAGGATACGCCCAAAGGTGGAGAGATCTGGCTGGTAGGGTGAATCCCTCTTTAACTGATAGGGAGCTGATTGACATCTTCATAGGAACTTTGACAGGACCTTTCTTCAAACACCTAATCAGAAGCTCCTCGGCTGGGTTCACCGAGCTAATACTGACTGGAGAAAGAATCAAAGCTGGCATCAAAAGTGGAAAGATCCAAGGAGCTACACCCTCTGATGCTCAGAAAAATCCATACAATGGGAAGAAAGAGTCCAATGACGTGTATGGTCAAAAGAGTCATCATGACCAACACGTAGGAGCAATCTTGATCTCTAATCCTACGCCTGCTCAACAAAGACAGGGGCATTAGCATAAGGAGGTCGCGCCTAAAAGACAATTCACTAAGATCAACATGTCGCTGGCTCAAGGGCTATAACACATGTTGAAGGCATAACTGATTACGTTAAAGGCTTCTCTCCGGAACCCCAACACTTCCTCTCCTACCTATCATCCCAATGAAAGGTGTGCATACCACTCTGATAGTCCGGGACAGGACACAAACAACTGTTGGGCTCTGAAGAACAAGGTCCAAGAGATGATTGATGCCAAGGAGATCGAGTTTGACCCTCCAGATATTCCAAACGTGATCACTGCTCCTATGACAAATCATTGAAAGATTTTGTTCATTTGAATTTTCAAGTTGTAATCTCTTTCGTTATTTAAACACTTATCTATTAATGTTAAACTTTGTTTCATTAATGCATTGCATATGTTTGTCTTGATTTAATCCATTCATTTTCATTATATTTAAACTACGCTTTTTACTTTCTTTATGATATTCAACTCTTGTTTCAAAAAGTTGCGAGCCTTTAGAGGGAGGATGACGAAAACAATGCCATAATCTCATACAGTATGCTTTTGAACAGACCTTGCTGACAATGTACAGGCATTCTTTCAAACCCTAAACACTAGAGTTATAAGGAAGATAATCCCTAGTCAACCCATTTGAGCCAAATAATTAGAAGTTTTCTTTTTACACAAATTGAAACCTTTAATCAAAACCGGGGGGCAGGGTAGTCTCTCAGTTAATTCAAACGCGCGTTTAGCCGCAAACTTTCACTTCGTATACAACGAGTGATATCAAAAACCTCCCTATGGAATCAAAAGGCAGTGATGGTTCCCTATCACATAGGTAGTCATTAGCTCTCAAGAGAAAAGCCCACTAAGTCAAAACCTACAAAGGAGACTTAAGAAAAACTGGGGCATCCTGCTGACCGTAAGAACAGTCAGGAAAAATTAGGGATAACAAATCAAAATAAAGAGGACATTACAAATCCTCGACAACATGAAAAATGTTGCAAAAATGATTGCCTTCCGATAAACTAAACTTATCTGAACCATCACCAAAATGTCATTCCATACTCAACTGGAGTTCAAACGCATAATTAACTGAGTTTAGGACTGAAGAACATCACGAAGAGCGGGTGGGTATAGATACACTTTGAGACTTTATCCTTTGTTTCTTAAACCACGAACCAAGCCACGCTACAACCCTTCAAAAGTCCTAATTGAAGCATGGGTTAGTTCAAAAGCATACTGTTACAAAAGGTATCCTGGCTCCTGTAAGGCTTTACTCTAAATCCTGAGTTTGAATTTTCTTACAAAAATTCTTTACTTGCTAAAATGCATTTTCAAAATTTCAAGACAAGCATAAACTTTGCATTATTTTAATATCACTGTTTTAATATGGATATTTGTTTAACAGTGAAGAAATTCACATAACGAATATCCAGTGAATGAAACCTCTCTCAGTAAACAAAATCACTTCGAATGGAAAGACACTTCCAATGACAAATCTCTCATAATCATGGGGCACGGCATGACCATTGTCCAATACATCTGGTGCAATCAAGTCGAGATTCAAAGAATCTCTCAAAGAATTGTTGAATAACCAGGGGAAAATCTCCATATGTATCACTCGAGGGGCAATGTTACGTTGATCATGGGTTGAATAAAATCCACTATGAAGACTTCCGGTACCATCAAATTGCTTGTCTGTACCAATAGTACATATGGTGTCAGTATCATGTCTTCGGATCCTCCCATGACAATTCTTAGAAAATTCTGAGGCTTAACCAAAGATCTTGGGTACCACCAATTTGTTCGTCTGTGCCAGTAGTATCAGATGGTGTCAGTATCAGGTCTTTGGTTTCTTCCACAATAGTCTTAGAAAATATCTCTAGGAAGTTCAGGGCTACCAAAAATGTGATCAAAATCTCAAGCGTCGAGGTGCACCAGATTAACTTTAGGGGAAAACAAGCTCCCACATAAAGGGTCATGTGCAACCAAGCAAATATTTTCTAGCATTACTACAACACTTACTACTAGGGGAAGTGACAAATCTCCCCAAGATCCTTCTCATAGGATGTCTCCCATCCAGAGTTTCAATCTCTGAAAACTTCTCACCAGCTGAGTCGACCTCAAGAACCCTCGAGGTTTTTCCCTAGTGAAGAAGACACCTCTCCAAAAGACCGACAACATGGTTTATTTCCCCCAAAAACTACAGATTCCCCAGCCTGAGTATGCCTCTCTGACTAATACAAATCAAAGGACCATAACTCCTCTTCCACAGTAGACTACTCTACAATCCCCAGTAAATTACTGTGAAACCTGGACCCGACCAGACATCAGTTCAACTTCGACTCCCCAGTAGAGCAACAGACCACCGAGACTCCTCATCTCTTTTCCCCAAGCAGGAATCAACACTCTCTACAGAGCTTCCAACATTCCCCAACAGAGTTCTTCTCAAATAACAAAAATAGGAATCCTTGGTGGAAATACTCTAAGAAAAGTTTGAAGACTCACCTACTCTTCAACAGCAGCCCGAGAGTTAATGACTCCCCATCCTTTGTCAAGGATTTATTTTCATAAATATTTCGCATTTCATACATCATATTACATACATGACAAGTGCATACGACACAATCTCATTTATTTTGAGAACATCATTGCACCATGCATTTCATATATCATGACATTGCATGCATCTAACTCTTTACCTTTTCAGAAAAAATCAAATCAACAGATGGATATCATCAACAATCTTCAAAAGGTCAAAAATTAATACATGTAACTAGCCAGGGAAATTATCTACATGACCAGCTGAAGCAATCCTACACAGGCTCCTTCCCATACACTCTTCTAGAAACGGTTCAGATGCGATCCAAATATGGCTGACATTTTGATACTTATTCTAGATTCCTCCTAGAAATAGTTCAGATGCGATCAAGATATGGCTGACATTCTGATACTTACTCCAGATTCTCTTCTCGAAACAGTTCAGATGCGATCCAAATATGGCTGACATTCTGATACTTACTCCAGACTCTCTTCTCAAAACAGTTCAGATGCGATCTAGATATGGCTGACATTCTGATACTTACTCCAGATTCTCTTCTAAATACAGTCCATATACGATCCAGATTCGAATGTCATTATGTCACTCATTCAAATACAGTCCAGATACGATCCAGATACGGATGTTATTATGACGCTCATTCGGTACATCTCTCAGATACAAGTAGATACAATTCATTTATGAATATTATTCCGATGCTCATCCAAGACCTCTGATGGTTCAGTTTAAATCTCTCAACGGTTTATCCTGATTCTTTCCGGTAGACATTTTCTATTTTGTCTGGTTCAGTTGAATCAATCCTAAGATTCTTCTGATTTCCATTCCAGTCAAAGTTAATCCAAGACCTTCTCTGATTCAGTTAGATTGACATTAAGATCTCTCTGATTTCTATTCCAGTCGAAGATATTCCAAGACTTTTGTCTGGTTCAGTTGAATCGATCCTAAGATTCTTCTGATTTCCATTCCAATCAAAGTTAATCCAAGACCTTCTCTGGTTCAGTCAGATCGACACTAAGATCTCTCTGATTTCTATTCCAGTCGAAGATATTCCAAGACTTTTTTATGGTTAAGTTAAATCGACACTAAGATTTTTCTGATTCCATTCCAGTCAAAGTTAATTCAAGATTTTCCTCTAGTTCAGTTAGATCAACACTAAGATGTCTCTGATTTCTATTCCAGTTGAAGATAATTTAAGACCTTTACTGTTTTAGTTAAATCAACACTAAGATTTATTCTGATTCTTCTCCAGACCCCTGCCGGTTCAGTTTAAACCTCTCAACGGTTTATTCTGATTTCTTCCCCGCAGACATCTTCTCTGGTTCAGATAAGTCGCTTCAAGATTTATTCTGATTCTTCTCCAGACCCCTGCCGGTTCATTTTAAATCTATTAACGGTTTATTCTGATTCTTCCCCGCAGACATCTTTTATGGTTCAGATAAGTCGCTTCAAGATTTATTCTAATTCTTTTCCAGACCCCCTGCTGGTTCAGTTTTAAACCTCTCAAAGGTTTATTCTTATTTCTTTCCCGCAGACATCTTCTCTGGTTCCGTTTAAATCTCTCAACGGTTTATTTTGATTCTTCTCCAGATCCCTGTTGGTTCAGATAAACCTCTCAACAATTTATTCTGATTCTTTCCTAGTAGACACTTTTTCTGGTTCAGATAAATCGCTCAAAGATCTATCTTGATTCTCTCCAGTTAAAGAATATCCAAGACCTCTTTTGGTTCATTTTAAATCTCTCAATGGTTTATCCTGATACTTTCCAAATAAACATTTCTTCCAGTTCAGATGAATCGCTCCAAGATTTATTCTGATTCTTTCCAGTCAAACAACATGCAAGATCTCTGCTAGTTTCAGATAAACCACTCTGAAGGCTTACTCTGATTCATTTCCAGTTGAAACTAAGTTCAGACTTAGTCCATCTTCTGTCAGCAGTCACCTTTGGAAGGAATCTACAAGCCCATCTCCAGCAGCTCTCCATCATTTCTCCAAATGGCATCTTTAAGCCCATTCCCTACACAATCAGCCAACACGTAATCAAGTGCAAATTTCTGGGCACTTTAAATGTTCAATCATCTTCCACTTACAAGCTACAAACGACAAGCGTGCCGATCTCGCTTTTTGAGTTTAAGAAGATTGAACAGGGGAAGTTGTCGTACCCCAAAATTTGCCCTCCCATTTTTCATATTCTAGGGTTTCTCGAATACTCAATTTGGCTCAGAAGTTGGTCAGACAGATTCTCTCTAGACAACAAATCAACAATTAGGGTTTGGTATCTCTCAGAGAAAATTGAGTTTTCAAGGTTTCAAATGGTCTTCATAGGTCTTCCGGTCTCCTCAAGGGTGTTTATGCCAGTTTTCAAACGTTGCATTGCAATTTTGCTCAATCGATGGCTCAGATAGCTGAAAACGACTACATTGACCCAAAAATTGACCTTTTGCAAGAATAAGTTTAAACGATTGTAACTTCTTCATTATTTGATATTTTTGAGCGGTTTTTCTCGCGTATAATTCTCCTTGATGTCATCTCCAATTTCTCTTCACAAATCAAGAGCTGATTACGTGTAGAAGATCACCAAAATTCAAATACGTTAGAAGTCGCATCAGGGACTTTGACCTAATCTTAAATAACTATCGTCTGATTTCTAAGAATTGTGATTTCTTCAAATTACAAGATCTTGAGACGATTATTTCTGCATATGGTCATAAATGATGTCGCTCACGAGTTTATCTTCAAAGATCGAAAGAAAATTTTGTTTGGAAGACTTTGAAAGTTATCGAATCGTCGCAAGTCATTTGTTTGATTTCGAATGTTCTTAACCACAATTGGTTGAAGTTTGTTAATTCTACAAGATTGACGAATGTTCTTAAAGCATGTTTGTTTGGAAATGAGGTCCCATTTTAATCGAGCATGGCGTGCGAGTTCATTTTGAATGCGAATTTGATTTGGACAAGAGGTGAAGATTAAGACTGTAATTTAGATGACCTTGGTTTTGGGTTTAAATTAACCAAGTTAGAATGGAATTCTTAAACATTTATTTTGTTTAGAAATTTTATTAGAATACAAGGTGCATGGTTTATTTGATCACTTTGTGATTGCTTGAAGTTCAAGTTACCAAACCAAGATGTTTTATTCAAAGCATTCAATTGAGAATTGCAAAGTTTAAATTAAAACTCAAAGTTTTGTACAATAAATTTCATCATTTACAAATTTATTCAAGGCTTTGTGTTTATTACATTACAATTAAAATAAATTACAAATTTTTGTCTTGTTTACAAAGAATTAAAATTTTCTTGTTTACAAAGGAAGAAGTTTTGCTCTATTTCTTCAAGTCTTTGCTTCATCTTCAAGCAATCCATCCAATCCTTGCTTGCCATCCACGCCTCATGTTCACGAAACAAAGAAAAAGAAAGTTAGAAATTCAAATAAAAGTGATGTGTAAAGAAAGGAAAAATTCATCATTAGGGTTTGTATTTAGGAATCAGATTTTAAGGTTTGTTTTATCATAATCCCTCTTCTCCCATTTTTTCAAATCACAAGGTTAGGCCTTGGTTCACAAAAGGAAAAGAAAATTTACAAGCAAGCCCAAGGCTGTCAAAACCGCAAGAAAATATGCAAGCCCAAGACTATCAAAACAAGAAACAAATATCACAACAAGCCAAGCAAAGGCAGGCTGCAAGAAGCATGCAGCAGCTGCTGTAAACATAGCAGCAAGAATAGGCTGCAATGCAGCAACATAGTAGCAAAAGCATGCAGCAAACCTGTAACAAATATATGCAACAGCTACTGTAAACATAGCAGCAAAAGCATGCAACAAAACAACAATAAAATATTGCAACATAGCAGCAAAAGCAATGTCAACCTGCAACAATATTGCAGCAAAGCAGTAGCTGCTGTAAACATGGCAAGAAGGCAGAAACAAGTAAAACAAAAATAGGACAAGGCAAAACAGCAAGCTAGCTTGCTCAACAAACAAGTTACATCATCATTTTCCCTAGAGGCTGCCTTCATCAACTTCAAGCATCCAATATTGTGTGCAACATCACAAAATTTTTGCAACAACTCCAACAAACATTTATCAACAGACAAAATGCATAGAAAAGAGAATCAGAAAAAAACACACACAATCAGAGATTCGGAACATACCTTAGAGGCTGAAAAAGAGGTAACTCATTATTAATTTCATTTTGGTTTGCTCTTACCTTCCCTTACTCTTTTGCAATCGCTGTATCATCTTGATTTGGGGCTTTAGGGTTTTTTTCCGGGGATGAGGATAACATTGTTAGGTTTAAATCCTAGGAGATGAGAGAGATAACAGAAAGGGAGAAGGACATGCCATTAGAACAGAGGGACATCGAGAGAGAAGGAAGAAGATAGCGTGAGATTAGGAAGAGAGAGAAAATGTTTTCTGTTTGGGGTTTCCCCTTTCCCAAATGAAACAACAATGATAGTGTCCCCTTTCTGTTTAGGGTTTCAGACCCTTTCCCTTCCCAAAACCAGGTTTGGGCCTGGTTTATTTTGGCCCAACCCATCTTTTTAATTTTACATTATATATTTGCGAAGTTAATTAGTATAACGAATGAACATTTGGTGTGATGGTTAAGGCGTTAGTGTTTGGAGAGGAGGTCCCGGGTTCAAGACCCCTTGGGGACGTTTTTCCCATTTTTTTCTTCTGATTGTTTGTTTCATTTTCTTTTTTTAAAACAAAAACCCCATGGGGTTAAGCCTCTAAAGCCCATGCTTCAAAAAAGACAACATCACCCCATTTTCAATTTAACACCACCCCTCCATTTTGTTTTGTTTTAAAAATTAATTTGGTTTTACTTGATTCTACTAATTTAGTAACTCGTGATCTTTCTTAATTAATTTTCTTAATTAAGTTTAGTTCTTAGTTCTAATTTAATTTAGAAAAAAAAACTTTGTAAATATTTTACTAATTCATTTTTGTATTTTAGTCTTAATTTGTTTATTTAATTTCTTAATAACAAAAACCCTAAAAGATAAAATACATACATTCGATTTAATTTCTTTAGCTAATTAAAAGAATAGATTTTTCTATTTTTCTTTTCAAACTTTTCAAACAAAAAAAAACAAGAATTTTATTTCCTTATCTTTATTTTGTTAATTAATTTTTACTTCATAAATTTGTTGTAATTTCGATTAATTACTCGATTCGATTTGGTTGTATTGTTTGCCTATTTGGACATTTAATTGCATTAATCCATCCCTATTTGTAAATTTGTACCCCCATTCCCGAAAGCTCTGTAATAGCGTAGAAATTTAATTTCCGTAATTTACTATTTTCCTTATATTGTATAGTAATTAGGCGTGCATGATAAGATTTAAAATCAATCGCTAGAGAACCTAACTTCAAAGACAAAATAACTTGAATCAAACACACTTTTTCAGACACGCACCTCTAGGGTAACCTCACTTGTTGCCTCGGAAACACAGTCATGTCCCTCGAATATGGGACGCTTTAGCAAAGACCCTTCGATAAAAAAGATCGATGTCCCTCAATGTTGCCTTCGATAAAACGAACTAGTCCCTTACGAAAATTGCTAAAGCGTCTCACAAGTTGCATTATATGACTGTACAATTGAACCACGCCCATCCCTTCACATCTAACGATGAGGCTTCTTACCAAATCAATAGTAAGAAAGCAACATCTAAAGGAGTAGGAAAAGAACATTAAAGTACCTTTGAGTAGGTAGATTTACTCCTAGTTGCTCGCTTGCTCACAACCAAACATTTTACACCAACACTATCATATCGAAACCTTTTCAAAAGACAAACACTTTGTACGCATTCTTATAGAAACGAGAGCCATTACAAAGAAGACACATTTTCAAAATCACCTTCAAAAAACACAAACACATCTTTGAACTATTTTTCAAACAAAACTTTGTACGCGTTCTTATAGAAACGAGAACCATTACAAAGACATTTTCAAAATACTTTCAAAACTTACACCACAAGCACATTCAAACAAAAGCAAGTGATCTAGAAAGAAACTAAGAGCCCATAGATAACTACGGATGAAAGGGTGCTAATACCTTCCCTTTTCATAATCTACCCCCCGAAATCAAGAAAACATCTCTAAAGGTCTTTCCTGTTCTTTTCAGCCTTTCCTTTTGGATAAAAGAAAAGTCGGTGGCGACTCTTGCTATCCGCACAATTGCGATCAAACGCAAAACACCAAGTCGGTTCTCCCACCGCGTTACCTCCGACACGATTCTCTTCCCGGGATGAATGTCATTCAACTTTTCCCTCCCTAGAAGAAGTGACATCTATATCCGAAGCTTGGTAGACAGCACCTCAGAAGGTTATCCATCTCTTTTATCCCCGGTAGGGTATATACGAATTAAATCCTTCGAGAGAATAATGAACAATCGATTTTCATGGAATTTTTCTATTCTCCAAGCAGAAGTCAAATATTCCCAGCGGAGTATCCTCAAACAGAAAGTAGGAATTCCCAGCAAAGACGTTCTAAACAAGATTGAAGATTCCTATTCTTCATCCCCAACAGCAGTCAGGGGTTTATTTTCCCCGGCCAAAGATGTTATACGAAGCTACCATTACCATCAACGACATCTTACATCCATACATCATTTACAAAATATCATAGCATATGCTTATGAAATGCATATAACATTCTCATTTATTTTGAGAGCACCATTACGCAATGCATTACATACATCACGACATTGCATAAGACTAACTTTCATCTTTTTTGGTAAAATTCGCAAACAGACGAATACCACTAGCAAATTTCAAACAGGTCAAAGATTAATTCCCGAAATAGGACGGGGCAACTATCTATATGACCAGGAAAGGTTTAATTCTCGAAACAAGATGGGGCGACTACATATACGACCAGGCGGTATGAATTCTCGAAATAGGACGAGTTTACCAACAAAAAGCAGGTCATAGATTAATTCCCGAAACAAGACGGGGCAACTATCTATACGACCAGGCGGTATGAATTACCGAAATAGGACGACTTTACCAACAAAAAGCAGGTTAGAGATTAATTCCCGAAACAAGACATGGAAACTATCTATACGACCAGGCGGTATGAATTCCCGAAATAGGACGGGTTTACCAACAAAAGAAGATTATAGATTAATTACCGAAGCAGGACAGGGAAACTATCTACATGAAAAAGCATTTCCCTCAGAGACTAAATCTGAAAAGAATTTCCCTCAGAGACTAAATCTAACGAGTTTTTCCCTCAAAGCATCATTCTAAAAAGCATTCTTCAGATATAGTCAAGCGTAGACTCATTCTGATACTCCTATTAACAGTTATTCTGAATGGCATCTATAAGCCCATCTCCGACAACACTCTATCATCTCCCCAAATGGCACCTTTAATCTCATTAAAGCAATATTATCAACCAAGTATTACTCCGTGTACATGCGAGTGCAAATTTTTGGGCACTTAAGTGTTTAATCCTCTTTTACCTTCAGATCACGAATGGCGGACATGCCAATCTAACTCTTCAGGTTTAAGAAGATTGAACAGGGGCAGTTGTTGTACCCCAAAATTTTCCCTCCCATTTTTTATTCAAGACATGCTCCTAGGGTTCTCAATTGCTCAAGGTTGCTCAAGAATTGATCAGACAAATTCTCCTCCTAAGCAGATGGACCTACAAATATGGTTTCATTTTTCTCAAGGAAGATTGGGTTTATAAGGCCTCAAGGGGATTTCATAGTTCCTTATATGTATCCAATAATTCTCATAAAAAGTTTCAAGCCTTGCATCACAAGTTTGCTCAGTTAATTGCTCAAATGACTGAAAATTAACTGTATTGGGAAAAAGTCAATTATGGTCAACATACAGTCAAACTTCAATATTTTTGGTCAACATCAAGATTTTGAAGTCACATTCACAATTTGATCAAGGGTTGATAATGATTCATCAAGAAAACTCAAGATTCATCAAAAGTCAAAAGTTACCAAATTAGGGTTTTCCTAAGGAGAAGTCAACTAAACTTTGACCAAGCACAACTTTCACATGCTTCATCAGATTTTCCTCAACCAAAACTCATTTTGAAGTAAATTCAATTCTCTACAACTTTGTCTCTCTAAGCCCAAGTCCAAAAAATGCTTCATTTGAGAGATATGGGCCAAAATATTATAGGTTATTCCAAAAGTCAACAAAAAGACACTTTTTGTCAAGGCAACTTACATCAAGATAAATTCTTCAAATACAAAAATGACCAACATAGAGATTATATAGGACATATTGAGATTTCCAAAAACTCTAAGATCACTTTCAAATGATAAAAATTGAAAGAGTTATGATGGATGCAAGTTGGGTAATTTTGAGAAAATGCATGAAACTTAAATTGAGCAAACTTGGAATTTTGGGCTAGTGGGCTGATCTTTCAAAGTCCATGCATGTTATAGGCCTCAATATGAACCTCCGAACTTACTCATACATGCCTTGGGCTTTTAATCCATTTATTTTTTATTTATTTATTTAAAATTCAAAATAAATGAAATAAAATAAAAGCCTTTCATACAAGGTCCAAGCCCACTCTTATTTGACCTAATTCATCATTATATATTCTCATTATTTCACACAAGGGAACACGGAAAAAAACCTTGAAATAAACACTTTTCTGAAATTCCAAAATTCTCAAAACTAGGGCAAGTTACAAACCCTAGTTGCAGCAACTTTCAAGCAAAACCTATCATCCCATTCAACTCCAAAAGCACTATAGGGTAAGTGGGGATCGATTGTGATTATCCAAGAGGCCTGAAACACATGAACATGCATCATCGGTTTTCCATTCTTGTATGAATTTGCATTTTTGCTTTCTTTGTGTTTTAATGCATACTAACATCACTAATGCGTTTCTGAGGTTTAATAGTGCAGGATAAACTCATCGTGTTAGCCCAATAACGACTGGACCATGAAATGCAATGCTTGGTTCGTTTCATGTTATTTTCATTGTATCTGACAATACAACAAGATTTAGCCAAAACCAATGCTTCCAATGAATTCGCAAGGCCTGAATTAGGGGAGTAGGGTCCTTGAGAATCACTAATATTCCTTGTTTTTGTAATAATGAAGAAGGTGCTCATCATAGAAGACGACCAAAGCTAGGCCTCCGACGCTTCTCCGACCCAGTCCATTAAGTTTGTTTATATCTATTTGTTTTCACCAATGTTACCAGATGTATAGCCACCCCAGTGGCAAGCACACGCATGATAAGGCCTTACTATACTAAGGCGTGGGTTCGATCCCTGCCTTTTGGTGTTTTGGGATTTTGTTCATATTTTCATGTTTTTGCAGGTTTTTAATATGTAGCGCACTGATTTCGTTCTACTAACACCAAAGCACGTTGGGCGCAGTGGTAAACCATGTAGCATGAAATCCTAAGGGCGTGGGTTCAACACCCACCCCTGGCCTTTTTACTTGATTTTGCTTCTAACTTGTTTTCTTTCTAATTTCTTCCTTTACCCTAGTTTTGGAAAACTTAATCTTTTTTTTAATTAATCAACAAAACCTTTTTTTTTTGCAAACCCTAATTATTTAGGTTTTAGTTTTTTTTAAAATTTAATTATTTAACTTTTTTATTAATTAAAACCAATTAGTTTCTTTTTTTTAGGTTTATTTTAATCATCATCAAAAAACCTTTTTCATAAAAATCGCCAAAAAACATTTCTTTTTCTATTTTCATCTTTTTTTTCATAGGTAAATTGTATAGGATGTTATTGCCAATATAATAGCGTAGCTTTTATCTTCCCGCATTCTTCATTAATGTAACTGCTCCAGGATGTAATAGTTTAGAGTTTTTACGCACTCTACTATTATGTAACTGCCCCAATGCCATGTAATAGTGTAGGAACTTTACTTTCTGCATTTTTTTACTTACTATTATTGTTAGTAACTAGGGTTTTCATGGCGAGAATAAAAACTAAACGATAGAAAACCCTAAATTCAAAAGATAAATAACTGAAAAACAACAGAGTCACACACTTGCACCTTTAGGGTAACCTCTCTTGGTTGCCTTCCGGAAATAAACGATCATGTCCATCGAAAGTTGGGATGCTTTTGCAAAGTCCCTCGAATCAAAGATCATAGTCCCCCGATGACCCTGTTGATGTTGCTTTTCAATAAATGATCTAGTCCCTTACGAAATTGCTAAAGCGTCCTTACAAGTTTCCTTCGATGACCCTACGCATGTCCCTTCACATCCAACGATAGGGCTTCCTACTAACTAATGGTACGGATAACACTATCTAAAGGAGAAGGAAAAGTACAAGAACGACCTTGAGTGGGTAGAACTTTTAATCGCTTGCTCACAAAAACCTTTCAAAATAAAACATCACACAAACACTTTCAAAAATATTTTCAAAATGCTTTGTACATATTCTTGAGAACCGATACAAGAATCATTACAAAGTTTTGCCTTACATTGGGAAATTTCAAAATATTTTCAAACACACACACAAAAAAAGCAAATTTTCAAAAGTGAGGTAAGTGATTAAGATCCCGTAGATAACTACGGATGAAAAGGGTGCTAACACCTTCCCTTTTCATAACCTACCCCCCGAACTCAAAATCTATCAAGGTCTTTCCTTCTCTTTTCACCCTTTCCTTATTGGATAAAAGAAAGGTCGGTGGCGACTCTTTCTATCTGCAACATTTATGATAAAATGCAAAACAAGTCAGTTCTCCCATCGTATTACATATGCAATCAGAGCCCTTTGAGTGTCTGGGATATTATTAATGCTTTAAGCACGGGATGATCGAAATGGTTCTCTTCATTTGTTGCAATATTTTTTTAACATTTCATCTTTTATGTAGGCCAGGAGTAGAAAAATTAGAAGTAAACCACCAAAGGAAAATTGAAGAAAAAAAGGGATTATGCATGTTACTTATAAAAAATGATCTACATAGCCTCTTTCGAGTCGTTGTCCTCAAGAAAGAGGATCTCTATGACCCGCTTCTTATGTTTCTTTGATGCCGCATTAGAAGGAGTAACTCTGTTGATTAAACCTAAACCCTTGAAGAAGGATATCAATTGACTATTAAGATTAATCTCTTCTTAAAAAAAAATTCCGTCTTATATATGTAAGTCTCAAAGTCCTCCAAGAACTGGCTCTGACGCTAGATCTTGAAGAATTTATGCGAACATTGATAAGGTGGACGTGGTTTTATGGTATATAGGCTAGCATGAGATGTATCAATGAGAGGAGCAATCAAGTGGTACCTATCCTTAAAATGATTCACACTCTCTGAGTAAACATCGAATATCTCGGTACACTTCCTGGGAAATATCATGCCTTGACCCTACACTGAATCGAAGAAGTTGCATTAAGCTTTAATAAAAAGGAAGAAAAATGTGATTGTCTAAAACTCCTACTTGTATTCACACCAATACTAAAAGACTTTAAGGTACACTCACTTCACCAGATTCAATTGGGAAGGATAAATTAATAAATAATTAAAAAATCCAACCTTAACATCGTTGAAAAGAATGTTGAAATCTATCAAATAAAATAGGTATTTATCAAGGGGAATGACACACCCATTATATCTTCTACATATCCTCATATATTCCTCAGAGGGAAAAACCACCTAATATGAAGAAGATGTGACCTTTAAAAAGGCATGGTCCTAGCCTCCATCACCAGTCACCGACAAATATGAAGGTGATATCTAATATTTCTTGATTCACCCAAATTATCGAGTTTCCCCCAGTCAACTTCAGAATTCTATGTTGATAGCTTTCTATTACAAAAGTTTTTGTAATCACGTAAAAATAAATAAATAGGAGTAGAATTCCAACAATGGTTTTAAGAATAATTTTGACATCCTAATCAAATTACATATATGGAAATGAGGTTCATAAAAATGCAAAGCAGAAAAACCATAAATCCCATATGCTTTTTCTCCTAAAACCCTAATGAAGAAACACTAGTACAAAATGCAAAAACAACAAATCCCAACTGTTGCACCCCAAAATTTTCCCTCCCATGTTTCTCAAAACATTTCAAAAAAGATCCTCAAGTTGCTCAAGGAAGTCCAAGGGTTGGACAGACAAGCTCTCTCCTAAGGCAGTCTACCTCAAATTAGGGTTTCATGTTTCATCAAGATATTTGAGTCCAAGGCATCCCAAATGCTCACCATTGTCCTAATATTTTCTCAAGATCATCCATGTCAAGTTTCAAGCCTTGCAGAGAAAGTTTGCTCAGTCAATTGCTCAAAGGCCTGAAAATCGAATGTGCTAGGGCAAAAGTCAATTGTGGCCCACATACAGTCAAACTTCAAGATTTTTGGTCAACATCCTCATTTTGAAGTATATTTCATCATTTGATCAAGGTTGATCATGATTCATCAAGTATTGCTCACAATTCATCAAGAACCAAAAGTTGCTAAATTAGGGTTTTGTAGGAAAAATCAACTCAACTTTGACCAAGCATAACTTTCTCATACTTTATGAGGAATGACCCATCCAAAGCTCATTTTGAAGAGGATACAATGCTCTACAATCCATATTCATCTCCCAAGTTCAAAATATGTAGTCACAAGAAGTTATGAATTTGGACATTATAGGTCACTTTAAAAAGTCAACAAAAACACCTTTTTTGTCAAAGCTTCATACATGAGCATGGAATATCAAATTTAGATAAGACCAAAAGGGTTGCTTAGAGGACATCTCAAGATTTCTAAAAAGTCCAAGAACACCTTCAAAGAGTCAAAATTGAGGAAGTTATGCATTGGTGAAGTTGACCCTTTTTACAAAATTGTCAAAAGTCAACTATGCCTAAAAGTGCAATTTTTGCCAAATAGGCCCAATCTTTTGCACTTGTTTTGAGTTGGTAGCATGGTCCACGAGCCCTAGCCCTTGCCACTTGTCATTATCTTATTTTTTATCATTTATTTTGATTTTGATTTGAATTAAATCAATTTTAATCAAAACAAATCATGGGAAAATCCAAAACATTGAAATCTCAAGATATTGTGCTTGTTTCAGGTCCTATATCCAGTTGGAAAGTGATTGAATTCGTGCAAGGGCTTTGTGTGCACAAAAAGATTGAGTTTGCTCTATTTTTAGCAAGATTTTGAAGTGAATCAAATCCAAATCAAAAGCAATGATGGAAGAAGATTGAGATCAGCTTTTCAACCCTAATCCAATCCTTGATATATATTGAGCAGGTGCAGACCTAAAACAAGGCTGGAGAGAGGCGCAAGAACCAGAACCAAACTTGAAAAAATCACAACAAAGTGCTAAGTCGAATTCATTGTTCCAGGCAATTTCAAAACCCTTTAACCATCCCAATCGCTTCCTGGGATCACCAACAAGCAAAACCAATCAAGAACAAGGAGATTCCATTGCCAAATACCACTGTAAGTCATCCACGACATTGATTTATTTTTGAAATCGAATTGCATCATTCTGTCATTTATAGCACAAAATAATTATATATTCTTGATCCTTAACTCATTTGCAAGCTATCCATATCATCCAATTGCATTTTTGTAGACTGAATCAATAATTGCCATTGTTAGGGTTTTTGGTTTCGTTTTAGGGTTTTTATGTGCAGGCAAAATTAGCCTCCATGAAGGGTACCATGATGTTCAGGATGACAAGACGGTTCGATTTGTGGCATTAGAAATCATTTATCATGTCCAGGAAGGATTTTGGAACGAACCAGGGCTGTAGCTACAGACATACGTCTGTAGGTAAAAGCCTTTCACTTTTAGCAACGGAACAAGGACATGGATGATGGCGTGGCATCATCCTGTTGGTCCATTCAAACTTCTGGCACGCATTTTTATTATTCTCCACTAACTCCATTTATTTGCATATTATTTATTATTGTTATTCTATGAACAAATGAAACAACTAGCTCAGTTGGTTGCCAAGCGTTGGAAAGTGCCTTGGGGCCTGGGTTTGAATCCCAAGTCCCCCAATTTCTTCATATTATTTTCTTTCAGGTAATCCAGCGTGCACACAAGGTCAAGGTCCACCATATGACCCCATTATCCAACCTGCCAAGTGGCCAGATGGCCAGATCCAAAGGCCATCAACGAAGGAGCATCATGAAGCTTAGTCAAAGCAATACATGGGATTCTGGAAGTCAGCATGGGCCTTTAGTTTTGGGCCCAGAAAAGTGCTATACTCACTCCCCCAAATTGCTTTCAGGCCCAGTTTTCTTTAATCTTTTCCTTTTATATTTTATTTAATTAATTTAGTTTATTTATTTTACTAACCAAAAATTAATTTTTCTTTTATCAAAAAATCACATAAAATCAACTTTTCACCAAATTAGGTTTAGATCTTATTTTTTATCAAAAAAAATTAATTAATTAAATTAAGTTATTTAATTTTAGGTAACTTTAATTGTTTTGTAAATAATTAAAATTAATTAGAATAATTAGGGTTTTATCTTAATTATATTTTCTTTTTTCCTTAAAATAACAAAACACAAAAATAGGCCATTTATTTATTTTCATTAATTAATTTAATTACTAATTATTTTTGTATTTAATTATTTTCTCAAAAACAAACAAAAACAATTCTTCTTTCGATTAGGTTAGAAGGGGTCAAAACCCTAGTTCTCTCCTGATCTTAATTTCCTCGCGCACGCTTTATTATTTTATTTTACCCTATTAATGTAATTGCTCACAAGTTGTAATAGATTAATTAGGGTTTTTACTTTCATTTATCGCTTTATTTTTAAGGGTTTGTTTTTGGCTATGTAAATACCCGAAGCCTTGTAATAGCTTAGCTTATTTTCCGCACTTTAAATTCCGCAAAATATTAACTGTTAGATGTATGAATAATTAGGGTTGCATGACAAGAATGTATGGTAAACTTTAAAACGGTTAGCAAACCCTAAATGTGCAAAGATAATAATCTGAAATTGAATCACTCGCACATGCGCACTCCTAGGGTACACTCCCACTTCGGTTGCCTTCGGTAAACGGTCATTAAGTATAAGATGCTTTAGTGGTTGCTCTCTTGTCTAAACAAAGATCAAAGTCCCGTTCGTAAAAGTTGCCTCGGAATGGTTACCTCGGAATTGTTGCCTCAAATAATTGATCTAAGACATTAGGGTTACTACTAAGACGTCCTAACATTGCTTTAGTGACCGTACATCCCTTTTCGAATTGACCCTCAAAACTCCAACGACAATGCTACCTACTCACTAATAGTGGGATAGCACAGTCTAAAGGAAACAAACCTAGAACAATTCTCTTTTTCGAGTAGGTAGAATCTTAAGTACTTGCTCAATCCAAACAAACTTTTTCACACTTACACTCCTCTTTTAAACAAAGCTTTCAAAAACACTTCGTAACACTCTTGAAGACAGAAGCAAGAGTTAAATCGAAGTCAAAAACTTTTTTCAAATCACAAACACAGAAGCAATTTTGAAAATGATGAGCAAGTACCTAAGAGCCCGTGGAAAACTACGGATAGAAAGGGTGCTAATACCTTCCCTTTCTATAATCTACCCCCCGTACTCAAAATCTCGAAAAAGGGAATTTTTCTGTGCTTTTTTCCGTTCCTGTTGGATAAAATAAAAGTCGGTGGCGACTCTTGCTTACCGCGATATTTTGCGAACACAAACGCAAAACGCAAACCAACAATTTTCCTAAAACAGTCTCGGTTCTGGCCATCGTATCACACCAGCTTATCACGCCCAAAGGATCCACCATGGTAGAATCTATTCAACTAGGCACTTTTTTTATATTTTATTAAAAGAAGTACAACAACAGTTATTTAATACAACTGTTGTTGTATTTAGCACATGGTCATGAGTTCGAATCCTGTTGTTGATGTTGTTCTACTGCTGATTTTTTATATTTTTTTAAAATACATACAATAACGGTTGTTTAATACAACTGTTGTTGTATGTAGCGCATGATCATGGGTTCAAATCTTGTTGTTGTTGTTATAATACTTCATTTTTTATATTTTATTAAAAGACATACAACAGAGGTTGTTTAATACAATTATTGTTTTATGTAGCATGCTATTGAGTTTATTTAATTTCTTATAAGTGTGTTTCTTGAGAGTCTTCACCATTCTTAAACAAATCTCTTCCGTCCATTTAGTGCTTATCAATGCTCAAGAATCTACCATTAGTGATCCGCATGAAACCTAAAACTTAAACAAACTTCTAACTTGGACGAATTTCATCTTTTACCTCCAAATGTCATCTTTCATTTTCAACACTTTATTTCTCCACTAAACCAAGCTCGAAAATATCATTTCTTTCATAAACAAAACTCGAAAACATAATATCTTTCATTAACAAATCTACAAACTCCATCATGTCTTCTTCAACTTGAAAGAGACAAGGAAAGTATGTATTCAAGTTAGCAATGTTAGTTGTTCTTTTTTTATTATTGTTTTTGTTGTTCTTTTTTTCGTATTATTATTGTTGTTCTTCTTTCTTTTGTTATTATTGTTGTTTTTATTCTTGTTGTTATTATTGTTGTTCTGTTGGCGTTCTTGTTGATGTTGTTGTTGCTCTTGTTCTTGTTCTTCTTGTTACTATTATTGTTGTTGTTGTTGTTGTTTTTGTTTTATTGTTACTGTTCTTCATGTTCTTGCTGTTGTTCTTATTGTTCTTGTTGATGTTATTGTGCTACTGCTGCATTTTTTTATTTATTAAAACACATACAACAACGATTGTTTAATTCAACTATGGTTGTATGTAGTGCATACAACAACGATTGTTTAATTCAACTGTGGTTGTATGTAGTGAACTATTCAGTTTACTAACACGGGCAATAGATCGTGAGTGTAAGTACCCTCCTTATAATGATCCTCTACATGATAATGCTTGGTCCCACATGGTTATATATCTTTCCTAACCAATGTTAAATGGGTTTTCTGTAGTAGTGAAAGCAGGAATAGAAGAGAATGATACACATGTCTTACCTCAAAGAAAAAAGTTGATTGCCCACACGTTAAAGATCACGTCGAAAGGAGCAGCGCAAATATGTCATAATGAAGAATAATGTAGAAAGAATGGTTGCAAGATAAGAAGTTACATGTGAGAAGGGGAGAAAAGTTTAAAAATTCACAAATGACGAAGAAAGAGAAACTATTAGTTTTAGAACTCCTCATATATGTCTCAACAGAGGAGAACAGTGTGATCAATTTCAATTGAAAGAGCGAGCCATACCACCAGAAGTTGAGATCTCATCGTGAAAACTCCATGGAAGAAGGGCTTGGGTGAAATTGTTATGACCTGTTCGCAAGGTCCATGGAAAAGGCTCAAGAGAAAACTCCAAGTAAAAGACGCACAAAATAGACAACCTTCACTCTGATCAGAAGTAGGAATTTTTTTCTCTCTAACACACTAATCACCGTCCAATTTAATCAGACGGTTGTCCATACAGCATGTCGCATCATGTGTGACCAATTTCATTTGCTCTAGATTTATAAGAGGAAAACATGCCATCTTTTGTATTAAATTCATTTTCACTATCACATTACTTCTTATTCTCTCAATAACTTAAGCGCTAGAGTGTTAACTTGCAGGTTCATCCCATTCCATCATAACTCATCTTATATTTCAAGTTCCCAACCAAATGATAATAACAATAATAATGTTCATGTTAAGAGCATCAAATGGATAACCCCTTTGACATTGGTCAGATAAAGCATAAAATAGTCACAATGGGCATCTTTTCTGTATTTTACTTGAGTTATTTTTCATCTCGGGCTCCATTTTTTTATATAACATGTAACCTTGAAAAATGGGGTTTAGTAAATTTTAATACCCATTAATGATTATCAAGTGAATGTTTGTAGGTTGTGCAATTTGGGAACATATTGAAAATATGATGACATAATAATTTAATTATTCATAAAGTCGTATCTGGCATGATGAAATCCAACCTCCAAGTAGATCTAAAAGTGCCTCACTAATTAGGGCATAGGCGGGATACCCTTGTATTAAACCCTATTTGGGATGACCTATCTCAGATGTACACAATCCCTTAAGCGTGAGGCCCAAAGGGGGTGAAGCGCTAAGAGTGTGGTCCTTATATCACCATATCTCAAGATAACATATTCGAGATGTACACATTCCCCCATGAGTGAGGCCTTAAGGGGATAGGTGATTTAGGGAGGGGTCTTTTATATCGCAATAACTCAAGATAACCCATCAGAGATATCAACAGTCCCCCAAGCATAAGGCCTAAAAGAGAGAAGCGTTTAAGGCTCGATGTCCTTTATACTTCCATATCTTAGGATAACCAATCCGGGATGTATTCCGTCATATTCCGTGACGAGTAATGTCAAGAATTTATTTACTGTTATGGAGTCTTTTGCTTCCATTCTTAATGACATAATTAATTACGTTAAAGTTCAAAATCTTCCATTCCGTTAGTCAGGTAAAGTGAACGCTTTTTCTTTTCTTTTTTGTCTAGTAGTTATTTTTCCATTTAAGTACTTTCCAATGGTTTTAATTTGTGAGTGTGATGATAATGGAGTGGCGATTCTACCCAAAAATATGACTGAGAGGTATGAGTTATGGAAATAGTATGAACAAATGTCCACACATTCTTTTGGTAAGGTAGATTGGGATTTCATTGCGAAGGAAGTATACAACATGATGTTTAATAGTGATTCTCTAAATAATGACATTGATTTGGTGTCTTCTTCCTCATGTTCTGTCAAGGTTATATTGAATCTTCATGTCAGCTCTTTTAGCGATGATGTATTAGGCTATGAGTTGGAATGTCATCACAAATATTGGATAAACAATTTCGGTGAGAATCTGGACTTGTCAAACATTGCAAGAGAGGTCGATGTTATTCTAGAGCCTTGTGTCCCAGGAAAGAAAGTTTGTATGCGTCGCCCGCCCAATGCCTCTCTTAAGTACTTTAATTTTTATCCTGACATTATCAGAGATTTTAGGGTTGGGATTCCTTTTAGAGTTTTCCAATCTGAACTGCTGAAAGTTTTAAATGTATCCCCCTTTCACCTTCACCCTAACAGTTGTGTTTATGCATGTACTTTTGAGGTATTAAGTTGGGGTCTTGAAATTACGCCTATCGTAGCCATATTTATTCCATTTTATAAATCTATGGGTAGGTATAAACGGGGATGGGTGTCAATTAATGCCATGCATGGTAAGAATATCTTCTCGCCATACACGTCCAATTATAAAGGTTAGAAATATAAAATTTCTCAAGGTGAGGGGGTACTCATTATCTCGAGGTTATGTTTGAGGAGGACGCTACATTTCACTTTCCTATTTATTAGACTGGAAACCTTGTCCCAATTATGGGTTATTATACAAAAAAAATTGATTCCCAGAGAAAAAGAGGCAGTTGAATTCTTGAAACTTTTTGGACCATGTCGGTACGCGATATATTTAAGTAGTAAGAAGACCAGGATAAGTTGGTCAATTTTCTCGGTATATGAGAACTTATGACTCTTCTTTACTTTCCTATTTTGTGTGCTTACTTTTGCTAATCCATGTTTCTTATGCAGATAAATGACTAATCTCACCATTACAAAGAAGAAAGCCTTGATGGATGAAGCTAAAGCTCACCAGGGTTTAAACCAACTTCTGCTCCATGGTGTTCCGTCTGGACTCAAACTCGAGTTGTAAAGAAGAGAAGTGTGGAAGGGAACCTCATGATGTTTTTCCATATGGCTGACCGAACGGACCCTGGAATTTCTAGACTATCTCCTAAGAAGAAAAATAATAAGGAGGTGGGTAGAAAATTTCCTACTCTGGCCCATCGACTTTCATTAACTTGGAAATGAGACACCCACTTGGGGAAAAAGGGTTAAGGTGGGCATAAATTCCTCTAGTGCTGGAGGATAGTTCAAATTTTAAGGTAAGGATTCTAATGTTCTGAACCATTTAAGTGACCATCTTAATGCCAACAAGGATGTCGACAAAGCCAGGGCCCTTGGCGCTCATAGAATTCTCCAAAATTTGAGTACTTATTCGATAAGGATCTATATCATGGGGAGAGCCTTATTCAATTTTTGTTGGTTCATCCAACTAGGCAGATGAATTAAGTTTTTGGAGAGCCCAATGGGTTCATGTGTCCGCCTCCTGTGGAGGACTTGGATTAAATAATTTCACGGAGAGTCTAATGGGTTCACGTGGCCGCCCCTTGTGGAAAACTTAGGTTACATAATTTCACGGAGATTCGAATGGGTCACGTGGTCGCCCTCTATGGCGGACTTGGTTTAAATAATTTTACAGATAGCCCAATGGATTCATTTTGTCACCTCTTGTGAAGGACTTGGGTTAAGTAATTTCACAGAGATCCCAATAGGATCACACCGCCCCCCCCTTTATTGGGCTTGAGTTAAATAATCTCACAGAGAGTCCAATGGGTTGACGTGGCTTCTCCCTATGAAGGACTTGGGTTTAATAATTTCACGGAGATCCCAATAGGTTCACGTGGATTCCCCTTGTGGAGGACTTAGGTTATATAATTTCATGGAGATCCCAGTGGTTTCCCGCGGCCATCTCATGTGGAGGACTTGGGTTAAATAATTTCATGGAGAGCCTGATAGTTTCATGTAGCTGCTCGCTGTAGAGGACTTGGGTTATATAATTTCATTGAGAGTCCTCTGGGTTCACATGGCCACCTATTTACAGGACTTAGGATAAATAATTTCATGGATAACTTAATGGGTTCACGTGGCCGCCCCATATGGAGGATTTGGGTTGAATAATTTCACCGAGAGCCCAATGAGTTCACGTGACTGCCCCTTGTGGAAGACTTGGGTTAAATAATTCACGTAGTGCCTAATGAGATCACGTGCCCCCCCTGTGGAGGACTTTGGTTTAATCATTTAGAGAGATACCTCCATTTTTCCGATGTGTTGCTTTAACTTGAAATTAAAAATATGAGAAAATGCCCGAAGTGCCTCGTTTAAAACTCCTGCCCTTGCAGAGGAAAAGAGTGCTTCTTCAGGTTGCCATATTATTCAATAATAAGTTTAAATATTTGTTTTACAACTTATCCCAGGGAAAACAGAATGAAAATAAACAATAGAAAATTACAAAAAGAAATTGATCGCCTAGCTAAATTAATGTCTCATACTTCCAACATTCCATGCATGGGGAATTATTGGCCTGTCCATATTATCGAGCTTATAATATTAAAGGGACACCTTTTTCCATCACCCTTGGTCTTACCCTTATGTTTTACCTCATTTCAGCCCTCTGCTTGCTGGAATATTCCTGAATGTATGTTATTTTCTAGATCTCTTCGAGCAAGTCTGCAACACCTATTAGTTCACTCTCGTTATTTTCTTTATTCAAGTTCTCTCTTCGCCATGTCAGGGTATTAACCTCGATTGAAATCGGAAAGGAGTTTCCTTAGTTGAAGAATTAGGGTGGTATGGTATGACTGGAGCACCTTGTGAAGCTTCTTTCCCCATAATCCTTTGGCCTTATCCAATTTTTCCTTCATTCCAGACAATACAACCTTATCGGATGACTTGGCCAACCCATTTGCTTGGGGATGTTAAACTGAAATAAATTTTGTTTAGATTCCCGAATGGGAGAAAAAATTTCTTAGCATCGAGTTGGAAGATTGAGCCCCATTGCTGGAGATGGTGATTTTAGGGAGGCTAAAACAACATATGATGTTCCTTCAATAAAGACTTATCACCTCATTATTTAAGACACTGAGGGGTATTTTAATAGCACATGTGCTCGATTCACAACGTCTGCGTTTTTATTATTTTCAGTAATAGCACCTCATGTATCTCAGTTTATTATAAAACTGAGGGGTAAATTAGTAGTTTTTTTTAAAATTTAAACTGGTTACATTGTTTACACAGAAAATTAATAAAGTAACTTATTTACAAAATACAATGTTTACCCATAATAATAAACTGATTGCATTGTTTATACAGAATATAAAAATAAAAATCAAATTTGTCCATGAAGATCATATGTTAGATCTTAAAATCTTTGATATCCATGGGAAGATCAATTGGTGGAAACAATATGTTTTCAATTTCTTTTTCTTGCATATGTTTCTGATATTAAAAAAAAGGTTAGATAAATAAATAACTTTTATATTCAAATAAACATTTAAGAACACAAACCTTAAACCCAAATAATTTTCTGATCTTGCAATCCATCTTAGAGAACTCTTCATGACCAGGACTCTTACAAATCTTAAAGTGGAGGACAGTTTCAAGTGCTTCATGATGTATTATAAATTTTTGATATTCAGATTGCTCTTATAATGGAAGTTATTTAGGTTTCAAGCGGATCACTAATAGAAGTGTCTTGAGCGTTGATAGTGATGAAAATGGACGACAAGGATTTGATTAAGGACGGTGACAAATATCCTCAAAATTAACGCTAAAATATCCCCTCGATTTTTAGAAAATCCGAGGTGAAAGATTATTATTAAAATTAATTTTTAATTTACATAATTTATAATGAATTTTAAAACACAATATTACAACAAATCTAGATTCTTGGAGATAAACAAATCTTTGCTATAAGGAGTTATTGGAAATAAATTGTTTACAACAGATCCTTGGTGGAATTATTAAAGATCTCACAGTCTTTGGAAAACTCAGAGATTTCATGGTGTTCAGAGATCTGTTCTTAAGAGTTTCTAGTTCAAAAATTTTCATGGCAATAGACAGTGGTAAATATTTCCTCTATCTGTCGCGGCTACATAATAGTTAGAATTAGGGTAAAATCTGTTTTACAAATGCTAGATTTTACCTCAGTTATTTTTAAAAACCGAGGTGACATTTGTTTTATATATATATATATATATATATATATATATATATATATATATATATATATATATATATATATATAATTACATTGTTTACACAAAATATTAAAATAAATGGTTTACAACAAATCTTTTCTCTTTTGAATGAATATCTTCGCTGATATCCATCATCCAAAGGTTGAGATCCCTTCCTTGTGTAAGTTGAAGAAATAATATTAAAATGCATTATTACAACATATGCAGTGTCATTATAGTCGCTATTATTCTTGGTAAACAATAAATCTTTATAAGCTCAATGGTTTGAATGCATCCATCTTCTAATAAGTTATTTGTTCCAAACATTGGAAAATATTTTTTCTGTACCTACAATCCATCACGGGAAGTTTATTCCAAAAATACAACAACAACATCAACACCATTATGTGAGATAGATTGCAAGGGCAGAAAAATGTTTTGTTCTAGATAGAAGAGCATTGAAGATTTTTTTGTCTTGCAATCCATCCTAAAGAATGATGCATGCAAGTTTGGGGTGGCTTCATATAAGTAAGGATTATGGTAAAATTTAACGAGCGTTTTTATAGTAAAATCTGATTATTTATCCCTCAGTTATATCAAAAATCAAAGGGTTAGATCATTTAGTTTACACTTATAAACAAATAAAATCATAAACGACAATGGCTGGGATTCGAAGTGTATCTTAACTTGTCTTTCCCATCGGTTATTTTAATACCCGGGGGAAATTGTGGATTTTTATTTTTATAAATAATAAAATATGGCGCGCCTTGACATTTTACCTCGATTTTTCTCTGGCATGGGTGAAAGGTTCGTCATGAAAAACGTTATTTGTTGTAGTGAAGATATTCTAGGAAGGGCTCTCCCGAGTTCTGAAAGATGTTATACAGGCTCGTGGTGGATACTTTATGGTGCTTAGTGACCGAGAATTGGTGTATCAACTTTGTCATGAGATCTTGATAATTGGTCACAAAATAGCGATGTAGACTCATATACCAACGCAGGGCGGCTTCATTAAAAGTCCCCACCATCAATTTTCACTTACGCGAATTAGTATCCCCGATGATCACCATATATGTGTTGAACGTTAGTATGTGCTCTTGCATATCGCTCTTCCCATTAACGTGGCAAGTGGCGATGGCTTGAAATTGTTGGGAACTTAGTCATTCCATATTTCCTTCGCTAGTGGTTGGGTGTCGACAAAATCTTCTAAATTATCCTCCTTTGAATGGGTGTGCTGTTGATTTTGTA